>CM053030.1:502819823-502884823 GCA_028564925.1 Lithobates sylvaticus
TTAAAATTTTCGTGTTCGATTAATCGATTTTTTAAAAATCGATTAATCAACTAATTTAGATTAATTATAACGCACATACAAATCCAACTACTTTTAGCTGATCTCCTTGCATTGCAACTCTGCATTAGTCAGTGGTAAATGTGGTATACACTATATACAATCACCCGACACTAGTTTGTTTCCATAATCCATGACTTAACTTCACACAAATACGTTTTAAATTCAAACTGTAGCACTGACGTAAGTCATTTTTTTTCCACAGTAGCGTGACAATCCCTCCACCTCCGGTCTAACTAATCACTCTCACCTTATGGCATGGACCCCTGTGCAAACAGGTGGTCATGTCAGCGGGTATCAAAAGGGTTAACACAGACCATAAACTTTTCTCACGTCTCCTTAGATCTCAGCAAGGATTCCAGGTCATGGGTAGAAAGAAAAGATCTAAGTGCTCACCGCTTAAGTATAAGATTCAATTTTTGTGTTCAAACACAAACTACTCACATAAAGATAATAAAAACACAGCATGTAAAGCCGACAATCGTGTTAGTTCCACAGGGCAGCATCGGTTGACGTCATGCGTAGCTCCACCCCTGTACGCGTTACGTTCAATCAGAACTTTGACGTCACTGGACTCCTCCCCCCTTCCCTTCGTTAGCAGACGGAGGCACTTGGGGAAGGGGGAGGAGTCCGGTGACGTTGATGTCTGTGACATCACCGGATCTCCGATGGAACTCCCTGAAGACCCGGAAGCCAGCAGAGAGGTGAGTACCGATCAAAAGAATTTTGATCGATCAAAAAAATGTATCGATTAATCGAGGAATTAATCTTTAATTTCCACAGCCCTAATTTTTTCCAGTGTGAATTACAAGCACAGGCCTGATCAGCAGCTTGTTTGGCTGGCACTGGACAAAATACAATTGTAGGTCCAGTTCACTTCTGGTTTGCTCACAATGTTGCCAGTTGAGCCCTGATGAAGGGGCACTCCCCTCCCCCCCCCAAATGTATTGGCTACATTATTTGGTCTGACTTTTAATGGAAGTTGAATCTGGGCCTCTTAACAGTGGTGTGGCGCTTCTATTTCAAATCTCATTATACTACACTACAGGCCAAAGAGACTGTGGATATCCTCCAGGGCAGCCATTCTCAACCAGGGTTCCGTGGAACCCTAGGGTTCCTCCAGAGGTGGCTAAGGGTTCCTTGAACATAGGCTAAATGACCTATCATGTGATGGTGCCTGCATAGTTCCAGGTCCAACACCACTTGGCATAGCCAGAGCCATGTCTGTAAAGGGAGCATTCTTCCCACTGTCCACCACCAACGGAGGGGGCAATTTCCCAAAGACCACCAATGGACTACTTTTTTTTGGACATGAAAATGATTGCAAGGGTTCCCTTGGGGTAAAAATTTTGAGAAAGGATGCTCTAGGGTGCAGAAGCTGCCTTAAGCCTTAAGATAACAATACCAGTAAGATAACCCTATACATCTAGTGGTATCGTTCCACTTTCTTTGCTCTCGTGCGTCATGGTGACCATTGTCACTGGAACAAAAACTGTTGGGATATTCACCTCAGTTTAAAGAGATTTCCTTTCACTTCCTGCTACATCCCTGGGACAGGAAGTGAAGGGAAGCTCTCTGATGGGACACAGACAGCAAAAAGAGAACTGACCTGGTTTTAACCTTTCCCTACTTTGAAATAGGTAAGCAGGGGGACTGGTAGGATCACCAGATATTTCACAGAAGGAAAGAAATACAAAGAGAACTGGATACTTTTTAACGCAAGTACATGGTACAACGGCCACATATCAGGCACATATAACAAATGTTTGGGTAACAAACACTTTAACTGGCTTTGCCTAATGGACCAATCAGTGACCTGGAAACTCTTCTTGTGTGCTGACGTTGTTTAGGTGGTTCCTTAACCGTGGCTAGATCTGAGACCTGAGTTCGGAGGAAATGTAAATCCATGATTTGAAAGGTAGGTGTTGGGACAGTAGGAGTGCCGATACATGGGGGCCTAAACTTTGGTTTTTGGTTGACTTTAAAGAGATTGTCCAGCACAATATAGACTTTTTTGTTATGGGCACACCTTGTAGCTCCAGTTGCTGTATCTCTTGCAGGCTGCAGGAAAGACATGTCCATGCTGGAGTTTCTGTCTCTTTCTCCCAAAAGACGGAAACTTGGAAAGATGGAAAATATTTCTCTGCCCACCACAAGAAGATAACGTTAAAGTTTCTTACTAATTTTTCCATCCTAAAAGTTTGAATCTACAGCAGGGGGACTAAACATGAACCCCCAGTCCAAAACTCTGCCTACCTATTCCAGCACCTCCGTGTTCCCATCCTTTTCATTACAGCGAGAGATGCATGTATGGAGGTACGGCCAGCATTGGGTGCAGTATGGGAGGGCCTTGGTTCAAAAAGACAAAAGGAAAGGTGGAGGGAGAAAGACAGACATAAACAAAAGCAGGATGAAAAAGGGCAGAAAAAGGAAAGAGAAGATAAACTAGACGAGAGAGAAATATGGGGAAGAGAGAAATACAGAGGAGAGAATGAAAGTAGGGAAAAAGAAAGGCGAAACAGAGAGGGGAAAATGAAAGTGGGGAAAGGGGAAATGGAGGGGAAATAATTAACACAGGACAAGAGAGATTAAAAAAGGAGGCAGAGAAAAAAAGTGGGAAAAAAGATTGAAGAAATAGGGAAAAGAGAATGAAAGTGGAGAAAAAAAAAAAGAAATAGAGAGAAGAGAATAGAAGCTAAGATAGGGGAGAAATAGAGAGGGGGGGAAGAAAAATGAGGAAAAGAGAGAGGAGAGAGAAAAGAGTAAAAGTGTGGGAAAGAGAGAGGAGAAATAGAGGAGAGAATAAAAGTAGGGAAAAGAGAGAAGAGGGGATGAAAGTGGGAAAAGGAGAGAGAGGGAAAAAAGAAGAGAAAGAATGAAAGCAGGGACAAGAGAAAAGAGAACTAAAGAGGAGGGGAATTAAAGTGGGGGAAAGAGAGAGGAGAAATAGAGAGCAGAAATAGAGAGCAGAAATAGAGAGGGGGAGAATGAAAGTGAGGAAGGTTGACAGGAGAAATTGAGAGGAGAGAATTAAAATGGGAGAAGAAGGGGGGAAATAAAAGATGAGAGAGAGAATGAATGCAGGGACAAGAGAGAGGAGAAATATAGAAGAGAAAACGAATGAGGTAAAAAAGAGAGGAGAAATAGAGAGGGGAAAATGAAAGTACAGAAAAGAGTGAGGAGAAATTGAGAGGAGAGAATGAACATCAGGAAAGGAGAGAGGAGAAATTAAGAGCAGAGAACAAAAGTGGTTGAAAGAGAGAGAGGAAAAATAGAGAGGACAGAATGAAAGAGGAGAAAAAAAGAGAAGAGAAATAGAGGGGAGAATGAATGTGTGGAAAGGAGAGCGGGGAAATTGAGAGGAGGGAATGAAAGAGGATAAAAAAGAGAGGAGAAATAGAGGGGAGAATAATAGTGAGGAAAGGAGAGAGGGGAAATTTGGAGAAGAGAATGAAAGTTGGGAAAAGAGAGAGGAGAAATTGAGAGAAGATAATGATATTTGGGAAAAGAGAGAGGAGAAATTGAGAGGAGAGAATGAAAGTCGGGAAAAGAGAGAGGAGAAATTGAGAGGAGATAATGATATTTGGGAAAAGAGAGAAATTGAGAGGAGAAAATGAAAGAGGAGAAAGAAGAGAGGAGAAATATAAAGGGGAGAATGAAAGTGTGGAAAGGAAAGAGGAGAAATATGGAGGAGAAAATGAATGAGGCAAAAAAGAAAGCATAAACAGAGAGGGGAGAATGAAAGTGCAGAAAGCAGCGAGGAGAAATTGAGAGGAGAGAATGAACACCAGGAAAGGAGAGAGGAGAAATTAAGGAGAAAAGAGTGGTTTAAAGATAGAGGAGAAATAAAGAGGACAGAATGAAAGAGGAGAAAAAAAGAGAGGAGAAATAGAGGGGAGAATGAAAGTGTAAAAAGGAGAGAGGAGAAATTGAGAGGATGGAATGAAAGAGGAGAAAAAAGAGAGGAGAAATAGAGGGGAGAATGAAAGTGTGGAAAGGAGAGAGGAGAAATTGAGAGGATGGAATGAAAGAGGAGAAAAAAGAGAGACGAAATAGAGAGGAGAATAATAGTGAGGAAAGGAGAGAGGGGGAATTGAGAGGAGAGAACGAAAGTCGGAAAAAGAGAGAGGAGAAATTAAGAGGAGAGAAGGAAAGTCGGGAAAAGAAAGAGAAGAAATTTAGAGAAGAGGATCAAAGTGGGGAACGGAGAGAGAAAAAAAAAATAGAGAGAACAAAAGCAGTGTCAAGGAGGAGAAGAAATAGAGAGGAAAGAATAAAAGTGGGGAAAAGAAAGAAAAGAGAAGAGAGAAAAATAATGAAAGTGGGGACAAGAGAGAGGAGAAATAGAGAGGAGAGAATGAAAATGGGGAAAATAAAAAAGGAAAAATACAGAGGAGAGAATTAAAGTGGGTAAAAGAGAAAAGAGAACTAGAGAAAAAAGGTTGAAAGTAGAGAAAAGAATAAAAAAAGGAGAAATAGAGAGGAGAGAATAGAAACTGGGAAAAGGGAGAGGAGAAACAAAGAGGAGCAAATGAAAGAGAAAGTAGAATTAGAGGGGGGAGAATGAAAGTGGAGGAAGGAGAGAGGAGAAATAGGAGAGAACGAACGTGGGGACAGATAAAGGAAAAAGAAAGGAAGAGAGAATGAAAAGGGGGAAAGGGAGAAGGAGAGAAAGAGGTAAAAGGAACAAAGGGAAATGGGTGGGCATAGAGAAAGAGGAACTGAGTACAAGAAAAAATAGGAAGAGAGAGAAGAATGGGGGAAAGGGTGGATAGGATGAGGAAGGGGAGTTAGAGAGAGTGAGGGGGGTGGACAGAGAGAGAAGGAGAGAGACAGAAAGAAGGAAAGAAGGGAATGGCGCACAGGCCGGGTAGAGGCGGCCATCACCCACATTCTATCCCCTGGAAGCGCTCCATGTTATTGGTGTCCTCAGCACAGACACTGGCTAGCGGCTCCAATAGACGCACGTTCTGTGTAGAAGCCGGGGCTGTGACACTGATAATTGCTGCATCATGTAACTTCCTAGATCTTGGTATTAATTTGCAGTGAACCAAACAAAGATATTTGCAATTTTTGAATAAGCACTCTATTTAATAAATGGGAACATTGTGCGGCGAGGCTGCTTCCCCCCTCTTGTCGGCAGAAGACGTTATTAGCTGTGACAGCATGCGGCTCAGATTTGGAACAGAGGATTTTGTAAAAGGGATGACAGACAGGAAGGGCAGCAATCATGGGCTTCTCGGGCTAAGGCTCTTTTTTTCCTCCCTTTCTCTCCTTTTTATCAGAATGTACTGTTCAATGCCATTTATCCCTGATGATAGAAAATTGCTCTGTTGCCAGGACGCTGCTGCAGGAATAGAGGGCAAAGCTCTACATTTCCATTTTCCTACCTTGAAAGCTATTCAAATGAACAAGAGAGACCGAGAGCACTGTGTGTGTGTAAATGTGTGTGTGTGTGTGTGTGTGCCTGTGTATATATGTGTGCTCTGTGAATTTGTGTATGTGCATGGGCCCTGTGTGTGTGTTTGTGTGTATATATATATATATATATATATATATATATATATATATATGTATATATATATATATATATATGTCTGCTCTGTGTCTGTGTGTGTATATGTAGGTGTGTATATGTGTGTATGGGCCTTCATGTGTGTGTATATATATATATCTGCTCTGTGCTTGTGTGTGCATGGGTCATGTGTGTATATATGTGTGCGTGCATGGGTCAGGTGTGTATGTGTGTGTGTGTATGGGTCGTGTGTGTGTGTGTATGGGTCGCGTGTGTATCTATATGTGCTCTGTGCCTGTGTGTGAATGTGTGTGTGCATAGGCCCTATGTATGTGTGCACGTTTGTATATATGTGCGTGCATGGGTCAGGTGTGTATGTGTGTGTGTGTATGGGTCGCGTGTGTGTGTGTGTATCTATATGTGCTCTGTGCCTGTGTGTGAATGTGTGTGTGCATGGGCCCTATGTATGTGTGCACGTTTGTATATATGTGTGCTCTGTGCCTGTGCGTACATGTGTGTGTGTGTTTGTGTGTGTATGTGCATGGGACATGTGTGCATCTGTGTGTGTGCATATATATGTAATATTATTATGCATTTTTTTATTTTTTTGGGCAAGTTATCACAACACCATTATCCCGTAGTTTTTAAGATCAAAAATACAACTATGTTGGTGTCCCTTGTCAATTTTACATTGTATTTTTTTAAATGTAACTGCCGACTCCCAAACTGTCATTTGAAGTAAAACACATAGCCAAGTATTATTCTCCACAATTTTTTCATTGTGCATTAAAAAAAAGAAAACATATAAAATTAGACATGATATCTGCCAATAGAACGTAACCAAAAAGTGCATTCTATGCATCCAAAAATATAGAAAATTTTCCAAATCAAATCATTATTATTCAACCAAAAAATAAAAAAAAAGACTCATTCGTGTGTCCTGCTTCTTAATATAGGGGGTCAACAATGCCAAGAGTTGGTGAAAGCAGGGGTCCGTCATCCAGAGATAATTCTGAAAATCATCTGGATTATTCTCCTGGAGCTCCCACAGCAAAGGCATATGATATAATTGGTCACGATTAATAAAGCAACCAATTTTTGGTCCAAGAAATCCTCCTCCTCCTGTTCCTGGACTGGACTTGGGTCAAAGCAATAACTCCAAAGCCAATAATAAATAGCACGTTATCTCTGGTTAACGAGTGGCCATTCAGAAACGAACTGAAAAGCACGAAATTAAAAGCGCGAAATGAAAAGCATAAAATGAAAAGTGCGAACTGAAAAGCACTAAATGAAAAGCGCCAACTAAAAAGCGCGAAATGAAAAGTGCGAAAATGAAAAGCGCGAATCAACACTCACCAAACTTCTACTAACATAAAATTAGCAGAAGGAGCCCAAAGGGTGGTGATAAAGAGCTGAAAAAAACACGTAGTACGTCACTACGTTTGTGTTTGTTGGCCGACAATTCCTTTCGTTTGTATGCAAGACAAAATCCAGGCACACGCCTTCGGACAAAATTCTGAGATTTTGTCTGCGGAAAATCCGATCGTGTGTAGGAGGCTTTAGACAGATTTTGTGAACAATATTTGAGAGAAATAGGCCTTTTGTGTACATAGAAAAAGTCGTAGATCTTTGCTCTCAGCTCATGATAAATGGGGGCAAACACAAAAGTGTTGCGTTTATAATTTTGCTCAGTGTATATACACTGTATAGTTTTGTGTATATAAATATCATTTATATCCCCCGTTTGAAATTTTTGTGGTCATTCTCTCCCCCCATGTCTTTCTCCTCTCTTTCTCCCTCTTTATATCTTAAAGATAAAAATCATTTACCAATAAAAGTGTTTTGTGATACATTTTTGGATAAACATACATACACACAGACGCACTCACACACAACAATGGTCGCAGTAATTCCGCTCTTGCTCCTCTTAAATAATACATTCGGTCGTTTTAAGCGCAGATACGATTTTTTTTTTCGGCCCCAGATAGGTTGACATTGCGGTGGCGCACACGTAAGTGTCTCATTGGAAATCTATGTTGCACCCCCCCTCCCCACCCCCACTCCGCTCTGTCATCTGTATTCAGCTTCGCAGCGCTCTTCTAATAGATGTCAGGTCCGACACTGGGTATTTCTTGTCAGTCTGAGAAAAAAGACTCTCATAAAAATCAATATCACCTAAATCAATTTTACCTGTGCACGCTTTGCCATGAGATTCCATTTCTAGGGGGGGAGATTTGTGGGGGGAATCAGATAAGTACATTCCAGCTGATTCTGGAGCAGAAACGGATAAATGGATGATATTGCGGCCTCTCTACCTCACTGTTCAACCTTGCTGATCAAAGTGCCTGAAATGAAGACTGTTTGTGGTGCCTCAGAGCAACAAAGTTTTTTTATGGCAAGCTGAAAAAAAAACGTGTAAGCAGTAGGGCTGTGCAAATTAAAGATTAATTCCTCGATTAAACGTTCATTTTTTTGATCGATCAAAATTTTTTTAATCAATCAAAATTCTTTTGATCGGTACTCACCTCTCCGCCAGCTTCCGGGTCTTCAGGGAGTTCCGTCGGAGATCCGGTGACGTCATGGACATCAACTTTACCGGACTCCTCCCCCCTTCTCCAAGTGCCTCTGTCTGCTAACGAAGAGAAGGGGGATGAGTCCGGTGACATTGAAGTTCTGATTAAACGTAACGCGTACGGGGAGGAGCTACGCATGACATCACCCGCAGCTGCCCTACGGAACTAACACGATTGCCGGCTTTACATTCTGTGATTTTATCATCTTTATGTGAGTAGTTTGTGTTTAAACACAAAAATGTAATCTTATACTTAAGCGGTGAGCACTTAGATCTTTTCTTTCTACCCATGACCTGGCGTCCTTGCTGAGATCTAAGAAGACGTGAGAGAAGTTTATGGTCCGTGTTAACCCTTTTGATACCCGCTTGCATGACCACCTGTTTGCACAGGGGTCCATGCCATAAGGTGAGAGGGATTAGTTAGACCGGAGGTGGAGGGATTGTCACGCTACTGTGGGAAAAAAAATGACTTAAAGTGGTTCTGCACCCATTTCATTTAGTAAATCTCTTTGCCTTCCAAATCAGGCAAAGAGTACTAAATGAAATGTGTTTTTTTTTTTTTTTTTTTTTACTTACCTTGTAATTGATGACTTCCGGTCTTCTCTCTCTTCGGCGGTGGGCGGGGTCTCTGCGTCGATCGTCGTCAGGCCGCACTGTCTCCTGGGATCTGGTGTCATTGTTCCCAGGAGTCAGTGCGGACATCTTCCGAAATCTCGCGAGATTTCGGCCACATCTTCCGAAATCTCGTGAGATTTCGGCCACATCTTCCGAAATCTCGTGAGATGTCGGCAGATGTGCCGTTACTGCGCACGCACGAGTAACGGCGGTGCATGCTGGGCCATCTAAAGCGCCTGTGGGGGTTTCACATGCCCACAGGCAAGATGGCCCCCAGCACAAAAGAAGAAGATGAGGAACTTCATCGGACGAAAACCGGCGGCGATCGAAATGGAAGATGGAACAGGTGAGTCCCCCAATAAAGGTAAGCATCCTTTGTATACCCCCCCAAAAAAAATATATATATACAGAGTGCAGAACCGCTTTAAGTCAGTGCTACAGTTTGAATTTAAACCGTATTTGTGTGAACTGTGAAGTTAAGTCATGGATTGTGGAAACTTACTAGTGTCGGGTGATTGTATATAGTGTATACCACATTTACCACTGACTAATGCATAGTCTCAATGCAAGGAGATCAGCTAAAAGTAGTTGGATCTGTATGTGCGTTATAATTAATCGAAATTAGTCGATTAATCGATTAAAAAAAAAAATCAATTAATCAAACACAAAAATTTTAATCAGTAATAGCCCTAGTAAGCAGTGAAATGCTGCCTACAGAGTCAGAAACAGGTAACAGAAGAATGGGGCCCTTGGCAAGGTAGCAGTTTTGCTCCCCCAACTCCGACCCCCCATCTATATAATTGACATTAACAAGGATTGCAATGGGCACATTTCCATTGTCTGCACTGTAACAGCCCGTTAGATACGATCTAAGATGTTGTGGTGCACGGAGGGACCAGCTATCAGCCCCTGGGGCAGCTTGGGGTGTCCACTGAAATAGAAAAGTGGGAGATGGCAAAGCCCTTTTAGCAGTTGTTGTCAACTTGCAAGGTAAAGGGGGGCCTCAATTGCATCCCCCAATGTCTCCAAAAGGCCACATATGGTATTCATTACATGTAATGATACAGAAAACTGTCACAGACCAAAGACTTACTGGAGGAAATGGTCAGAGATTGTTCTTCAGGAGTGGTTGGAGACTTAAGTCATGGAGACAAATAGACACTAGGGACATGGTACATGAAACCATAATGGCACGTACACCCGATCAGACATTCCGACAACAAAACCGGGGATTTTTTTCTGAAGGATGTTGGCTCAAACTTGTCCTGCATACACAGTCACACAAATGTTGTCGGAAATTCCGAACATCAAGAACGTGGTGACGTACAACACATACGATGAGCCGAGAAAAAAGAAAGTTCAATAGCCAGGGCGGCTCTTCTGCTTGATTCAGAGCACGCGTGGTCTTTTGTGGGACGGACTTGTGCACACACGATCGGACTTTCCAACAACAAATTTTGTTGTCGGAAAATTTGAGAACCTGCTCTCAAACATGGGTGTGCGGAAAGTCCGACGACAAATATTTGATGGAGCCTACACACGGTCGGACTTTCAGACAACAAGCTCACATCCAACATTTCCCGTCGGAAAGTCCGACCGTGTGTACACACCATTAGACTTTATTATTATTAAAACCCCATTAGCAAATCAATGCTCTATTTACTGACTGCTGGGGCTCAAGGACCACACTTTAAACATCAAAGGGCCACTTTCAAGACCCTCTGCCTCACCCACAAATGCACACAAGGAAACGCTCCTCAATACCTATGTGAGAAAATAAATCACTACACACCCATCCGCAGACTTCGATCAACTAGCCAAAACCTCCTCCTCATCCCCAAATCCCGCTACAAATCCAAGGGAGAACGAAGATTCGCAGTCCAAGGACCTCGGCTATGGAACGCTCTACCCACTGACATCCGCATGGAAGAAAACCATTGGGTCTTCAAGAAAAAACTCAAGATCCACCTCTTCTAACAAGCAGGAAGCACAGGACGGATCAAGCGCCTCGAGGCGATTCAGTTCGCAGTTGCAGCGCTATACAAACCATTCATTCATTCATTCAAGACTGGGATGCCATTAAAGTTCATGTGCTTGTAAAGGTAGGCTTCCCAATACTTTTGGTGATATAATATATATATATATATATATATATATATATATATATATATATATATATATATATATATATATGTGTGTATTGTTCAGTCAAGTCCAACCTTTGACATGTGCTTGTAAAGGCAGGTGTCCCAATACATTTGACAATAGTATGTGTATATATCTATATCTATAGCTATATATATATATATATATATATATATACAATATAAGAGGACTGTACCAAAAGTAATGCAAACGTGGGCATAACTTTTTTTTTTTAACTTACATAGGTCATGTAAATTTCACGTTGGTAGAGTAACTCCTTATCTTCAGTAACTCTTCTTCATCCTTTTCTTTTAAATTGCAGGTAAATAATGGATTCCAAGCAGACATGCCGCTATTGAGTTCTTGACGAAGGAGAAGTGAAGGCTGTCTGACATCCACAGAAGGCTACAGAGTGTTTATGGTGATGACACCATTGACAAGAACAATGTCTTCTCATTTTTGACTCTTCTCCATAAACATTTTGTAGCCTTCTGTAAATATCGGACAGCCTGCACCTCTCCTTCAGCAAGAACTTAATAATGGCACGTTGCAGCCGCAACCACCCACACAGAGAAATGCGTGACTCTCATGCAGGTGTCATTAATACAATTGGCACGCTGCCTGCACTGGAAATCATAGTTGCGATTTCAAAAATATTGCAGGGACTTCTTTCCTGTGTGCGGGGCATGGCAGCTTATTCAAATAAATAGACTCTCATGCCCATCCAAACCGTGGCCCGCGCGGCCGCACAGGTGTGAACCCAACCTTAAACTCAGATGTCAAATGTCTTCTCGGATTTTCCGATCATGTGTACACAAGTCTGTTGGACAAAATTCTAAAGTACAAACACGCATGCTCGGAAGCAAGGACGAGCCAGAAGCGGTCGGTCTTGTAAACTAGCTCTCGTAATGGAGAATTTACATTTGTGACGCGGCAAATTATGAAATCTCCAAATGCAGCGCACAATTCTCTTCTTCTTTAATGGGATAATAATGAAACTGCTTTGCTGATGATACTGATGGAGTTATTGCAAACTAATTTTCAAAGGCTTTTTTTTTTCTAGTGATATCAAGAATAATATGAATATGCTTGTTATTTTTTTTTTTTTTTATACCACAGCACCATTATCCTGTAGTTTTTAAAATCAAAGATACAACTATGTTGGTGTCCCTTGTTAATTTTACATTGTATTTTTCAATTGTAACTGCCTAAGTAAAACACATAGACAAATATTATTCTCCACAATTTTTTTTTGTGCATTAAAAAAAGAAAACAAATAAAATTAGACATGATATCTGCCAATAGAACTTAACCAAAAAGTGCATTTTATGCATCCAAAAATATAGAAAATATACCAAATCAAATAATTATTATTCAACCAAAAAATAAATAAAAGCCTCATGCATGTGTCCTGCTTCTTAATATAGGGGTTCAACAATGCCAAGAGTTGGTGAAAGCAGGGGTCCGTCATTTGGAGATAATTCCGAAAAACATCCGGATTATTCTCCTGGAGCTCCCGCAGCAAAAGCATATGACATAATTGATCACGATTAATAAAGCAACCAATTTTTGCTCCAAGAAATCCTCCTCCTCGTTTTCCTGGACTGGACTTGGGTCAAAGCAATAATTCCAAGGCCAATAGTAAATAACATTTTTCCGCAACATGGCTGGTTGACGAACGGCCATTCAGAAACGAACTGAAAAGTGCAAAATTAAAAGCGTGAATCAACACTCACAAAACTTCTACTAACACAAAATTAGCAGAAGGTGCCCAAAGGGTGGTACTAAAGAGATGAAAAACTACGTAGTACGTCACTACGTTCGTGTTTGTTGACCGACAATTCCTTGCCGTTTGTATGCAAGACAGGTTCCTGGCCAATGCCCTTTGGACAAAAGTCTGAGGTTTTGTCTGCGGAAAATCCAATCGAGTGTACGAGGCTTTAGACTCTATCACGCTTTACCTGCTCTCATTTGGAGCCGTTGGCCTACTTCTGCAAGTCCTGATCCTAATCCTAGTTATGATCTGCCTGTGGTGCCCTGCTTTACTGTGAACTGGCTTTTGGCCTACACTTTTTGGGTAAGCCCATCCTCTCTCCTTGGAGCACCCCTTACAGTGTAGCTAGAAGGTCCACATTAGTGCACCCCTCGCCTTGACAATGTATTATTAGTTATTCTAGGCCACTAGTCAGGCTGGAGGAGCTGTGAGGTGTCATGTAATGTTCAATAAAAATCTACTGGACTCCCTTGCTCTCTCCCATGCTGTCTATATTTCTCAGACTTTTCTGGGGACCCTGGAGGATACCCTGGTATATAGAGAAATGTCTTATACATTTTGATCTCAAGTCCCACCCATTTTCATACCTCTGGTCAAGGGTTCCACTAACACTTTTTCAGTGGAAGTAATATAAAATACTCCAGCTTCATAGAGGTACAGGTAATGTGGCCTTTCACTCCCTGCTCCTGTGTGTTGGCTGGCCATAAAATTCAGTTCCCAACTCCACCTATCCATGACAAAAGCTGACACATCCAGTCTAACCAGGTTTCCTGCTTTTCTCCCAAAGTATGCCTGATCGAAATTCTCCACACCCGGGTCATTCTTAAAGAAATAATATACACTGTTGCTTTCCTCTCATTGTTGTCTCAGAAATGTAAAATATCTGAAAGGTTTTTATGGGACTTTTATAGCGCAACTACACGATATTATAGAAAAATATAAATTTTAATACAATTTAGAAAAAACATATAAATACATATTTGGAATTATTTCAATGATATATCACAGAGTAAATATAAACAGTTGCAATGCGGATAAATCTCAAGATGTTTCGCCATACATAATAGGGCTTCTTCAGGAGAACTGTTAATATCGCATATGCATATAGTCACTGTGCATTCACTGAAATTGTATTATATTCCAAAAGTGGTTGGATAAAAGAAGAGATCAATTGATGATATTTGGTATCATCAATTGATCTCTTCTTTTATCCAACCACTTTTGGAATATACAGGCATACCCCACTTTTAAGTCCGCAATGGGGTTTATTTACTAAAGCTGGAAAGTGCAAAATCAGGCTCACTTCTGCATAGAAACCAATCAGCTTCCAGGTTTTATTACCAAAGCTTAATTGAACAAGCTGGGGTTAGATGCTCATTGGTTTCTATGCAGAAGTGAGCCTGATTTTGCACTTTCCAGCTTTAGTAAATAAACCCCATTGTGTACTTTAAAGCGGGGTATGCCTGTAATACAATTTCAGTGAATGCACAGTGACTATATGCATATGCAATATTAACAGTTCTCCTGAAGAAGCCCTATTATGTATGGCGAAACATGTTGAGATTTATCTGCATTGTAACTGTTTATATTTACTCTGTGATATATCGTTGAAATAATTCTAAATATGTATTTATATGTTTTTTCTAAATTGTATTAAAATGTATATTTTTCTATAATATGGTGTAGTTGCGCTTTAAAAGTCCCATAGAAACCTTTCAGATATTTGTGATGTGGTGCTATAAGCATGTTTCGGTATTTCAGCTCTTCTAAAAATCTTTTCGTCTCAGAAATGTAGTTCTGAGAGAACCCTGGCTGGGTTGGGTTTGAGCCAGATTCAGTGAGCCCAGTGGGAAGCCCACAAGCTTCAAACTTAGTGCCCATCAAAGTCTATGGGAGACAAACCTAGTTTTTTTCTGACTATTTCAAGGCTAATAGGCAATCTTTTGTGGGGGAAAAAAAGGGGCATGGGTAGCTGGGCATTGCCATAGGGGCATATGTACTGAAGCAAAAATAATATTGAAAAAAACGACAGTTCAGTGGGGAGAGGGTCTCTTCATGTGGTTTAAAGGGCAACTTTGAAAATCCACAAATTCTCTAAATATTATGCTTTGAGCTTGCCTTAAAGCTGCACATGGTGTTAGAGAACAGTACAAAAGTAGTCCTTTAAAAATGACAGTACATATTTATTTAAAAAAATAAAATAAAAAAATGGCATGGGGGTCCCTCCCTGAAAGTCCACCCAGTCCCTTATCCAGGCAATCAGCCTCAGTGGTCAGGAAAGGGAGGGCAGCGAATGAGCAGCCCCCTTTCTTTACTATAACAGGCCACATGTCTTTCAACATTAGGAGGAGGGAAGTATCTTATCTAGGGGTGTGGCAAAGGCTCCTCCCCTTGAAAGGCACCTTGTCTCAATGTTGAGGGACAATGGCATCTTTCCCACATCCTGTCCCCCAAAAAAAGATGTGGGAATTAGTGTGTGCGTGTGTGTGTGTGTGTTTGTGTGTGTGATGGGGGCTTATAAGAATGGGGAAGCCCCCTTTATGATAAGAGGGCCTCCAGATATCTAACCCCAACTAGGGGAATGAGTACATGGGTACATTAATACCCCTTACCGGCTCCCACTAAGAACTAAATGTAATCCAACACTTCAACACCAAAATAAAATCCTTTATTTCCATTACAGAACATTTAATAAAAACAATGTCCATAATGTGCTCCAATGAACATCAATCACCATAAATTATAGCATCCAGCTATATAAATCCTCTGGAATCACGACGCCCAAAGATGTTAACCCACCACCCTATCATCATTAAATGACAGATTCCTGGTGTCGCAGGAATATAAACATGCGCCGGGAAATCCTGGGTGATGTAATTTGCCAAATATGGTCATAATTTAGTCAATGATGTCGTTCAGGATCCCCATTCATTTGTTTATATTTCCGCAGCTGGGGGTTTGGGCAGGAAAACTGCCCAATTTGGACCAGTTTGTTCTGCAATTTTCCTGACTGCGAAAAAAGGTTGGACCTGGGTCGAATGTGAGCCCCAAACTCATCCCTAATTACAGAACAGAATGACTGCTCTACTTATCTGTGGAGGATCATTGGAAATCTATAGAAATGTCAAATAGAAGCAAATTCAGTGACCCTGCTCAATTCAGTTTGAAGGCAATACCTCCCAGAGAGATTGATCAATCCACCAATAGATTTTGAAGTTGCTCCTTAAAGTGAATTCCCAGCCAAAAACCTTTTTCTTTTTACTTTTGTAAAGAGCGGGGATAGAGGAGAACCCATGTTGGGTTTTTACTGCTATCCAAAGACTTCATTAGGGAGGATTTCTCTCACTTATTGTCACAGTGACAAGGGTTTCACCGGACAGGAAATTAGAGGAATAGGGCAATACAAATCTGATGGTGTTTCAGCCTTCCCTTTGTTAACTAAAAAAAGAAATGTATTTTTACACTTTTTGCACAGCACATGCACTTTACTTTGACCTTTGACTAGTAGGGTGTAGGTCCTCGGACTTGCCCTGAATGTCTTGGGGGAAGGATACATGGCCTTTTGGTCGGGTTCTCCTCCTCCAACGAGGTCTCCCTTTGGGGGAGCCACACCTAGTACTTGGGTGGTCCTTGCATCGGCAGGTCCCCTGAAGAATGGGCCTGGTCTTGGAAGGGTTGACCACGAGTACCCCAGTCCCTGTCAGGCACCTTACACCCTAAGGATTCAGGGATAGGGTGTTCTTTTTGTAGGAGGACCATGTCTATACCCTGTGCAATTTTTTGGTGGTTCACTTCTTGTGTGCTCAATTTTTGCACCTGGTGTTACTTTATAGCAGGGCTACTCAACTAGGTTTCCATGGAACTCTAGGCTTCCTCCAGAGGTTGCTAGGAGTTCCTTGAGCAATGAGGAATTTTAGCCTCTCAGATAAGTTCTGACTCTGAATTCTGAAGCACTGACATCACTGATCTTTTTAGCTATCTGTAAGGGGGTAATTCTTTCCCATGACCACAGGAGCAAGGAGCATTCTTCCCCATGACATCATACTAATGTATCACAAGTTGTAGATATAGTAGTTTTTAGCAGGGGTTTCCTGAGACCAGACAGTTATTTAAAGGGCTCCTTTGTGTTGGAAGGGTTGAGAAATGCTGGTTTATGCCACGTATGCATGATCGGAATTCTGGTCGGAAAAGCCTTGGATGGTCTCTCCGACAGAATTCCGAAGGCTTTCCGCTCAAGCTTGTGTTGCCTACACACGGTCACACCAAATTCCGACCGCCAAGAACGCGGTGATGTACAACACTGCGACAAGCCGAGAAAATTAAGTTCAATGCTTCCGAGCATGCGTCAAATTGTTTCCGAGCATGCGTCTGAATTTTGCACGTCAGAATTTCCACAGACGATCGGAATTTCCGATAGAAACTTTTTCCATCTGAAAAATTGAGAACATGCTCTCAATCTTTTGCTGGCCGAAATTCCGCCAGTAAAAGTCCGATGGAGCATACACGCGGTCGCATTTTCTGACCAAAAGCTCACATCAGTCTTTTGCTGGCGGAATTAGAGTATGTTCATTGCACCTCAGAAAACTGAAAAAAAATACGTAGTTTGCTGTTGGAGATTTCCCCTTACTTCATGTCTTCTACAACCATGGTCACCAGGACAGGAAGTGAGGGGAAATCTTCCTAAGAGTGGCCCATGATAACAATTAAAACCTCACAGCAGTTCTACTCCTTCTCCACTCTATCCAAACATAAATGGAGTTTTTGCTGGACTCATAGTATAGTATAGATTCATAGTATAGTATATCTATACTATGAATCTATAGGATGTTATATATGTACTGTGCATAACTTTAACTGTACTGAATATTCTTTGCCAAGAGATTGATAACAGCCGCCTTCTGCAAATCTTTTTTTACGGCGTGTCTAAGGTTCTGCTTGCTCACAGACCGCCATGTTTGTGCACTTCGACTCTCTGATCTTCCTGAGAAAATAATCTGTGGGGCAGCAGAATTTTTGGGCTGAATCTCCGAGTTCTGCTCCGTATATTTATCAAACACTTGCAGAATATTTTCTTTATATTATCTTTGCAAAGCTTCAGGCACATCATAAATCATCCTTTATGGAGAATATTAGGAATGTGATGATTGACGCACGGTGTGCCCGGAGCTCCTGGCACTTTAACCACCAAGTAATCAAGTCAAACAGAAGCGGTTTGGAGGGATTGTGCAGGCAGGGCCTCGAGTTGCAGAAGCTAGAGAACCGTGCCAGCCTACAGAATGTCAGCCTGTATTACCAGGGAATGGAAAGTGTGGGAGTTTGGTTACAGGAGAATTAGAAGGGAAAGTATATAAAGGTTGGAGGTTCTAGATTTAGTGGAGTAGTGCCCACCACAAACAGTTGGTCCCATCGTCCTGGAGCAGTGGCTGCAACAAATGGTTCAAAAGCTGAATTAAAGCGGATTTCCCACTAAAAAAAAAGAAATTAAAAGTCAGCAGCTACAAATACTGCAGCTACTGACTTTTAATAATCGGACACTTACCTGTTCCAGGATCCAGCGATGCGGGGGATCGAAGCCCTGCTTGTCTCCCCTCCACTCTTCCCGTGCCGGCATTTTAACTGTGGGCGCCCGGCTGTGGCGTCACAGCTGGGCACCAACTGCTCATGCACGAGCCGTGACTGGCCGCGCAATAATCTGGGACCTGTCACGTGTCCCAGACGATTGCCTAGAGGGGAGGGGGAGAGGCGATCTCCCTTCCTGCTCCGAGGGAAGTGACGTCAGGAGCCCAGGCACTGAAGGAGGCAGATTTCGACGGAGCGCATAGCAACAGGCATAATAAGGTAAGTAAAAAAATAATAATTTCCAATTGTTTTTTTTGTTTTTTTTCATGCACATTAATGCAATTATTTTTTTTTGGGGTGGAACTCCACTTTAAGGAACATTGAAATGCTTGTTTATTTCAGACATGAAGACATGAAATCTGCTTACTATAACACCTAGCGTTTTGTGAATGTGCACAAAATTGTGCATTTTTGCACTCATTTACAAAACATGGGAAAACATATGTCATGTTTAGGGCTAGTTTACAGTTGCTTCAAAATGTGGCATTGGGCACGCTTTTTTAAAGCACTCTGAATGCCAATCAAAGCCCCTGTCACCAAATAAAGTGGTAATCTTACAGTCCTGTTCATACATTGCATTTGCTTTGTGTCAAAAATTATACCCCATGTCGCTTTCTTGGTGCTTCAAAGCATTTCCAAAGCCTCTGCACCTGCAGCTTTTGAGGGGCTTTTCTTCAGCATTAGCTTCACTTTGTTTTGGAAATATTGCAATGTATAAGATATCCCAGGATGCACTGGAAAACCAACAAGCAAACTGGAAAGACGTCATCAGTCAGCAGTCACTTCCGGTTCATGTTTACCTATACTGGGAGTATGCAGACTACACATCTGGTGTGCATAGGGTTGCCACATCATCCCTTTAAACCCAAACATAAATTAATTACACGGGTTCTGTGGCTGATTAAGGTGGTAATTATACTCACTGAGTGCCTTATCTGCATTAAATTAGCCTAAGAACCTGTGTAATTCATATGTGTTCAGGTTTAAAGGGATGAGGTGGCAACCCTAGGTGTGCACCATGGAGCAGCAGGAAGGTGAGCGAGGTCCAGACTGAAGCAGAGCAACTAGCAGATTGCACACATTGTGTGAAAGATGGGAACGCTATAGCGGAAGGTGAATGGGACTGGAGAGTGAGGACTGAGTGGCAGAGAATCATCAGAGCTGGGGGACTAGAGCAGGAGAAACTAGCAGATGTGGTGCTCAGCATTGGAGCAATATAGTGTGGGGTGAGAGGGGACCAGAAAGAGAGGAGGATTAGAAACCCAGAGGATCAGCAGAGCTTGGGGTTTGTACTGAGCAGGGGATCCGCAGAGCTGGGGTTAACTACTTAATGGGGGATCAGCAAAGCTGGGGGTACTACTGAGTGGGACATCATCAGAGATGGTGGTACTACTGAGTAGGGGATCTGCTGAACGAGGGTACTAATAAGCTGGGGATCTGCTGAAAGAGGGTACTAATAAGCTTGGGATCTGCTAAACGAGAGTACTAATGAGCTAGCTTTAAAACAAAAAACAAAACCAACACACACAAGGCATTTTCCAAGTTTCATTAAAGCTTCAAAAAAGCATCACAGAAGCATCAAAAACACTTTAAAAAAGCATGTTGAAGCAGTAATGTGTGTTCAAATCGAAGCAAGTATAAATGAGGCCTTACAGTGCCATTCATTGTTAATGGCAACCCAAACGAGCAAGCAAATGTGCGTCCTTTCGTGTGGACAAATGCATGGTTAAAAACACATGAAGCACAACGTCCAAAAAGCTGCATGTGCTACTTTGGCATGTTTTCGCACGTAGGAAGGCCCATGACAATTAATGGGCTGCCCTACTCATGTAGCGTAAAAAAATGCAAAAAAAGCAAAAAAAAACAGGTAAACGCGGCTCCCGCTTCTGCTCATCCTAGTGTAAATGGGGCCTGAATATGATAGCAAACAAATACTTTATTACTTAGTTATATCTAGCTTATTCACTTATAATCAATTCAGTCTGTTCCTTTCCAGAAATAAACCTCTTTCAACACCAACCTTATTATTTGTATTACTTTATACAGTTTTATACGTATTTCTATTAATTCATGTCCATTGGATGAACTGGATGGACTGGATGTAACATTTAATATCTTCTTTTGCACATGTTAGCCCCGAAGAAGGGGAATTTTGTAACCTCTGAAACGTGTTGGATGAATTTCTACAGGTCTATTTATTAAAACATTGGATCTTAACCATTATTTTGTATAACTCATTATTTAAAGAGCAACTGAGGATATGCATGTATAATTCTAAATGCATCGGCTCACCAATTATCCATACCCAAATCTTTAAACTCCAGCTTTCCTATCCTTTCCAAGCTGGCCCAAATGAACAAATTAACAATTTCCTTTACTAAATGAAGAGACTTTGCAATTTACAGGACTTAAAGGATTTGCTACTGACAGATTGGTGCCAGATACCACAGCATACCTTCAGAGGTCTAGTGGAGTCCATGATGGGTCAGGGCTGTTTTGGTAACAAAAGGGGCTACTCATAAAGTTATGGCTGATCTATCTATCTATCTATCTATCTATCTATCTATCTATCTATCTATCTATCTATCTATCTATCTATCTATCTATCTATCCATCTATCTATCTATCGATCTATCTATCTATCTATCTATCTATCTCATCCATCCTTTATTTCGATCTTTCTATATTCATATATAGGGATTGTACAAAAATATGGAAATACTGCATGATTTTCAGATGTGAAAGTGGCGACATGTTTCGGGTTGAAAGCGGAAGTGATGTAATATGGCACGTTAGACGGCATAAACTCCAAACATACAAAGAAAACTAGACACACCAAACTGGATTAATAACGGCCGCGGCCCTGTTTATTGGTTTTGACAAATATAAACAATTACCAATTCACCATAACTCTTTTAATAAATAAATACTTTAAAACTGTAAACAAAATCAGCCAAGATCAGTGGGGGGGCTCTCTTCAAATTTCCCTCTGGTGACTGGCAAAGGCCCCCCTCAGCCTCCTGCTTAAATCGGGGTCCTGGGAGTTTCTGGAATGACCTTAAATGACCTATCATAGAGGAACTTCCAGAACATTCCCAATCAGCTGACCGTTTTTGACCTATCACAAATCCCCCATTGAAATGAATCAATGGGGGGGCTTTAAACTCCTCCTGCCGCCATACCGTGAGGTAATGGGGGGCCTTAAACCAGGCTATCCCCCCCTTTCCTCACATTCCTTTGCTTCTGCTGTGTGTTGAGACACCTAGCTATCAGGTGGCAAGCCTCACTTTTGACATTGACTGCGTACGCTGCTAGTAATACGGAGTCATGTGTGACTAATTGTATTGCTCAGAAGAGGAGAGAGTACTACAACACCCATAAATCAGGGACGACGATCAATGGAAGACTGTAATATGGTCAGATGAATTGGGCTTCACACTGTTCACAACCACTGGACATGTTTACGTGTGGTGAACACCATCCCAAGCTTACAACCAGGACTGTTTTATGCCAACGGTTTGGGCAGATATCTTGGGCAGCCAAATCTGCAGGCCCCATTATCACCTTGAAAGGTAGGGTCACTGCCAGACACCACCTGAGCTGTGGATCTCTTGAAAAATAAAAATAAAGAATTTCTCCTGCACTGGAGAAGGCGTTAAAAGTGTAGGGTGGTAGTACTTTCATATTAAGGAAGATGGAAGAAGATCATCGTGCGTGTCCCGCTGCCTAAACTGACCAGGGGTGGTCCAAAGGAAGCCAAGTGGAAAGGAAGGAGGAGTGGAAGGCACGTGATCTGAAGCTTGGATCAAAAGAATATAGTTTTAATAATATATAAAAAAGATCAATGCATAGGAAAGCATATAAAAAGTCTACGTATTCACAACAACAGGGTTAAAAATTATACACATACAGTTGAAAATTTTAAATTAGGCATGCCAATGCAGGGACAAATGCTACAGAATGAGCTGTGGATCTCTGAAGCTCCTCCAGAGTTACCATGGGCCTCTTGGCTACTTCTCTGATTAATGCTCTCCTTGCCCGGCTCTCCTTGCCCGACCTGTCAGTTTAGGTGGACGGCCATGTCTTGGTAGGTTTGCAGTTGTGCCATACTTTTTCCATTTTTCGGATTATGGATTGAACAGAGCTCCATGAGATGTTCAAAGCTTGGGATATTTTTTTTCATACCTTACCCTGCTTTAAACTTCTCCACAACTTTATCCCTGACCTGTCTTGTGTGTTCTTTGGCCTTCCTGATGTTGTTTGTTCACTAAGGTTCTCTAACAAACCTTTGAGGGCTTCACAGAACAGCTGTATTTATTAATACTTAGATTAAATTACACACAGGTGGACTCTATTAACTAATTAGGTGACTTCTGAAGGCAATTGGTTCCACTAGATTTTAGTTAGGGGTATCAGAGTAAAGGGGGCTGTATACAAATGCACGCCACACTTTTCAGATTTTTTTTTTTAATTTTGAAAACCATTTTTCATTTTTCTTCCACTTCACAATTATGTGCCACTTTGTGTTGGTCTATCACATAAAATCCCAATAAAATACATTTACGTTTTTGGATGTAACATGACAAAATGTGGAAAATTTCAAGGGGTGTGAATACTTTTTCAAGGCACTGTATATATGTGTTCTCAGTTAAGAGCACACAGTCAGGTGACTGAAACCCAGAATAGTAATTAAAGCCGATCAGTCACTTTGTGCTGAAAACACGTTTCAAATATTCTATCAGCGGCGGTATTTACAAAGCGCCATTGTGGAAACCTAAATGACCATGTTGCAGCATTTTAATAATGGTGGAGGAGAAACCGTCTGTAGTGCTGGAAGGAAAACACAAGAAGTTTGTCACTTATGAAGGAAATAAAGAAAACTTTTTTATAACTATAAGAGAGCAGCGGAGAATGAAATTGCGAAGCTCCCGAGATACGGGAACACAAAATCACACAAACCCGTTTCTGCCGTTGGCGTGCGGTATTTTATAAAGCGCTTGGTTTTGCTCCAGCAATTACGTGGATTGTATTGAAGGATTGGAAGTCATTTGACAGTCAGAAAATATTTCATTCTAATCTTTTACTCATATGAAATTGGGATACGCTCTGGAACGGAATATAGATAAGAGATGGGCTTTTCATGATTTTGTTTTTAAACTAAAGGTAGCCATACAAGGTTGAATAATCAACCAACTCCTATATTGTGCTGCAATATTGTCACCCCATCACGTGGGTTTCCAATGGGGACTACAAGTGGGCATTTCAACACATATGAAGACACTGTCCACTGATGTCACAATCTGGAACCCACCATAATATATACCGTGCACCTATGACTGCAATACATGTAGCAGGGAATTTTTTTTTGTTTCTGTTACAAAACGTTGTAAATAAGTAAGTTTTCTCCTTCGCTGATGGGCGCTGATGGGGCTGCACTGACGGCACTAATGAGGTGGCACTGATGAGGTGGCACTGATGATGGGCACTAATATGCGGCACTGATGGGGCACTGAGAGGCACTGATGGCACTGATATGCAGCACTGATGGGTACACATAGGTGGCACTGATGGGCACTGAAAGGCGTCACTGATGGGCACTGAAAGGCGTCACTGATTGGCAGTAATAGGCGGCACTGATGGGCACTGATAGGCGACGCGGATGGGCACTGATAGATGACACGGATGGGCATGGATGGGCACTGATTGGTGGCACTGATGTACACTAATGAATCGTACTGATGGATGCCAATCAGTGCCAAACAATAATGCCTGCCAATCAGTGAGGCCCATTGGGGGCACTGATTGACATCCATTGTGGGCACTGATTGGCATCCCTGGTGAACCATGGGTGGCATACCTGGTGGTGACTAGTGGTGGGCATCCCTGGTGGTCCTGGTGGTTTCCCTGGTGGTCCAGTGTGGGCATCCTCGGGGGGGGGGGGGGCGCGCTGATAATCAATCAGCACAGACCCCCCTCTGTCAGAAGAGCAGCTGATCGGCTCTCCTCTGCTCGCGTCTGACAGACGCAAGTGTGGAAAAGCCGATCAACGGCTCTTCCTGTTTACACCGTGATTAGCCGTGATTGGACATGGCTGATCACATGGTAAAGAGTCTCAGTCAGAGACTCTTTACCTAGATCGGAGTTGTGGTCTGTCAGACTGACACACCGCAACAAGGATCGCCTTGATGCGCGCCCTCAGGTGGCGCGCAGTGGCTTGTTATCCTGAAAGACGTCATATGACGTCCGGTCAGGATAACACAACCACTTTGCCGACTTCAATTTGCTATATGGCAGGCGGCAAGTGGTTGATAACAGTGCATTTCAGTTAGAGTTTACATCTTCCACTTTAATTGACAAGCTACCCACATACAGGACACTCTTCGTAGTAATCTAATGTAAAAGTAAAAATCAAAAAAAAATTATTAAAAAAATTTTTTTTTACAGTCACCTAGTTTGAAAGTATTATTTTATTATTTACTGAAAGAATAGTTGATGACTTCCAACAGAGGTAGTGGAACAGCCAGCATTGGAGGAAAATTCCAGGTATGGATATTTTTACATAGTTCAATTGGACCAGCTTGGGGCAATGTGACTATGCATATACCATATCTTTGGGATCCCTCTAGATCAGCCTTTCTCAACCTTTTCAACAGAGCAACCCTTGAAATAGTTCTCCGGTCTCAGGGAACCCCTGCTAAAAATTTGTTGGTGTGTGATGTGATGGTCATTGGGAAGAATGGTCCTTACACTTGTGGTCATTGGGAAGAATTACCTACTTACAGATAGCTAAAAAGATCAATGGTGTCGGTGAGAACTTATCTGAGAGGCAGAAATTTCCCAATGCTGAAGGAGCCCCTAGCAACCTCTGGAGGAACCCTAGTTGAGAATCACTGTAGAAGGCATCTTTATTCCAGTGATCTCCACTAGCTTCTGAGTCCCACACTGAGCAGCTGCCCTGCTGTATTCTGAACACAGGAGGTTTCCCACTTGGTATGGGCACCATTTGGGCATTGTGTTGCATTTTCACAATGATTGCAAAGCATTCTCAGATTGGATGAAGTAGAGGTTGGAGAATACTTTGAATTCATTAAGAAACGCAAAGTGATCTCTGGATGGTGACTGCGCCAAGCAGGCAACCTCCTGTATTGACCGCGATGCAGGATAGCTGCTCGGCACTGGGCCCAGAAGCTATTGGAGCTCACTGGAGTCTACTTCAGTAATTTTCAGCTTCTAGAGGGATCCCATAGGTATGGTATATACAGTACATACTTACATTGGTCCAAGCTGGTCCAATGTAACTATGAACTAAGTGAATTTAAACATGTCTGGGACAAACATAGATCAAAAAAGATACAAAAAAGGAAAAAAGAAAAATAATTGTAACGACAGGGCAGACACCATGAACAACTTGGTCTATCTGTGCCATCACTTCTCTGTGTTTCTATGCATCTTTACTTCACTACAGCATGACATTGGGGTCCTACAATTGGTCTACATTTCACTTTACCCAATCAAGCTACTCCAGTGGAGTTTTCCAAGAGACATAAGAAACTGTTATGCTGCCCTTAAACGGATTGCAGCTTGACTGGTTCAACCGGAACCAGCTGTATTTCGATCCATCTATGGCCATTCCCACTCAACAGAAGTTAATCTAATGATCAACGTCTGGAAAACAGGTATATTGGAAAATGTTAGTCGATCAGCGTGTAGGCAGCTACAGTCTATATTCTACACTGCAGGTGGCATTTGGTCGCAGCAGCAATGCAGATGGGGGAAGAAGTTGGGAGGAATTTGGTTTCTCTATGTTTTTTTCGGTCACTGGGAGGCAGTTCTGAGCTCTGAGGAAGGGGGCTTGACTCCCGAGATGCAATAGCTTTCCAACCAGATGGTTCTAGGACAGGACCCACCGCCTAAGACTGAGGTGTCTATGCTATACACCTGTTGTTTTTAGCCATTTGTGAGTATCCATGTGTCTTTGGGGATCTAATAAATTGTATGGTGGTAATGCACAAGGAGTTTGCACCCTCTTGTGTGTGTTTTTTGCAGTTGACTGGAGATTTCAGTATCTGTGGAGGGCTGCACCTGGGCAAGCATTACGCACCTTAGTATCCTGTGGAAAATCTTTGGGTTGAGTGCTGGAGTGTTTTTTCATTTAGTGACTGGGAGGCAGCTATCCGATTGGATGCTGGTGCCCCATGGGACATTGGTGGCCATCTCTGGTCAGGCAGAGTCTATTTAAGACCCTGGCTTCTGGGCTTAGTGTGCTTTATGCTAGTGGGCAGGTTAGGGACAGGTTCCCCATCTGTCAGGGACAGTGAAAGCGATAGGGAAAGGTTTCGGTGGAGTAGGGAGAAAGCAGGGCCCACATCTACCTCTTCAGGAAGAAGGAAGGATAATTTTTCATTCATCACATGATATACCTCTCAACTAGCTACTCCTTTCCATGTTGTTTTATGTTTATCTACCGGTTTACGAAGACTTTGTTCCTATTCTCAAGGCTCTGATGAAGAGGTTTTCCTCGAAACGCGTCGGCCATACTTTAAAGACTTGCCCTTGCATGGGCATGTCCTATTTTTTACTTTTAAGTGCTTATTTTGTAACCTATTCAGGAAGCCTTTGGGTTGAACCAGCAAGGCCACACTTTGCTACTTTGTTGCAGACGCTGTCAGCAACCCCGAGTCTTCTGTCCACTGTCTATCTGCTGCTAAGTTGTAAGTGGAACTGGACAGGTAAGCTTCCTGCTGGGCCTGTTTGTACTGTTAAATTGTTGTTCAAATGCAACGTTCTTTGCAAAACAGGATTCCGTGTGTTTACACCACGCTGCATCTACCCAACAAGCGTCTTGCAGCCAATCAGCTACAGCACTGATCAGTCTATTCTGACAGGAGTCCCACCGTCATAATAAAATGGTACAGCAGGGAGGATTCCTTCATCAACCTCACTTGTGTGGATGGGGGAATCCATTTGTTTTTTTTTCTATCAGCCAGCATCTATGACCAGCCTCAGATAGTTTAACTCCCTAGTGCCTACAAATACTGAAGTATCAGTCTTGGGTAAGGATGGGCCCGGTGCTCGATGCGAACCCACGTTCGCATCGAGCACCGGGCGTTCGCTCGCTCGGCGAGCCCAGAACTATTTTGGCCGCTCGCATCACGTTCGTGTGATGCGAGCGGCCCCGCAATGCATTGCGGCCGGCGCGGCCGACGCAGTGCATTGCTGGCTGATGATTGGCCAAGCATGCACTGTGACCCCGCATGCTTGGCCAATCACAGCCCCGGAAACTCGAAGAGCCATAATTGGCTACAGGCAGGACGCCTGTAGCCAATTACAGCTCAGGGGCTGTAGTACACGCCCCCCCCCTATAAAACGCCGCCACGCCGTCTGCGCCGGTCACATGCTGTTCCGGCGCAGATTGAGCAGGCTGTTTCTGTGACACTCTGCTGCATTTAGATAGATAGAGAGATTCACTTGCAGAGATTGAGTTAGATAGATTCAGTTACAAAGATTGATTGACAAAGAGGGGCTTGTAGTGTGCTCGTGGCAGGCAGGCAGAGCTCCTATATTTTTGTTACCAGAAGCACCTATAGGACTTGTAGTGTGTTCGTGGCAGGCAGGCAGAGCTCCTATATTTTGTTACCAGAAGCACCTATAGGACTTGTAGTGTGTTCGTGGCAGGCAGGCAGAGCTCCTATATTTTGTTACCAGAAGCACCTATAGGACTTGTAGTGTGTTCGTGGCAGGCAGGCAGAGCTCCTATATTTTGTTACCAGAAGCACCTATAGGACTTGTAGTGTGTTAGTGGCAGGCAGGCAGAGCTCCTATATTTTGTTACCAGAAGCACCTATAGGACTTGTAGTGTGTTCGTGGCAGGCAGGCAGAGCTCCTATATTTTGTTACCAGAAGCACCTATAGGACTTGTAGTGTGTTAGTGGCAGGCAGGCAGAGCTCCTATATTTTGTTACCAGAAGCACCTATAGGACTTGTAGTGTGTTCGTGGCAGGCAGGCAGAGCTCCTATATTTTGTTCCCAGAGGCACCTATAGGACTTGAAGTGTGTTAGTCCCATTACACACACAGAGCTATATTTTCTTCCCAGAAGCACCTATAGGACTTGAAGTGTGTTAGTCCCATTACACACACAGAGCTATATTTTCTTCCCAGAAGCACCTATAGGACTTGAAGTGTGTTAGTCCCATTACACACACAGAGCTATATTTTCTTCCCAGAAGCACCTATAGGACTTGAAGTGTGTTAGTCCCATCACACACACAGAGCTATATTTTGTTCCCAGAAGCACCTATAGGACTTGAAGTGTGTTAGTCCCATTACACACACAGAGCTATATTTTCTTCCCAGAAGCACCTATAGGACTTGAAGTGTGTTAGTCCCATCACACACACAGAGCTATATTTTGTTCCCAGAAGCACCTATAGGACTTGAAGTGTGTTAGTCCCATTACACACACAGAGCTATATTTTGTTCCCAGAAGCACCTATAGGACTTGAAGTGTGTTAGTCCCATTACACACACAGAGCTATATTTTCTTCCCAGAAGCACCTATAGGACTTGAAGTGTGTTAGTCCCATTACACACAAAGAGCTATACTTTGTTCCCAGAAGCACCTATAGGACTTGAAGTGTGTTAGTCCCATTACACACACAGAGCTATATTTTCTTCCCAGAAGCACCTATAGGACTTGTAGTGTGTTAGTGGCAGGCAGGCAGAGCTCCTATATTTTGTTACCAGAAGCACCTATAGGACTTGTAGTGTGTTCGTGGCAGGCAGGCAGAGCTCCTATATTTTGTTCCCAGAGGCACCTATAGGACTTGAAGTGTGTTAGTCCCATTACACACACAGAGCTATATTTTCTTCCCAGAAGCACCTATAGGACTTGAAGTGTGTTAGTCCCATCACACACACAGAGCTATATTTTGTTCCCAGAAGCACCTATAGGACTTGAAGTGTGTTAGTCCCATTACACACACAGAGCTATATTTTGTTCCCAGAAGCACCTATAGGACTTGAAGTGTGTTAGTCCCATTACACACACAGAGCTATATTTTCTTCCCAGAAGCACCTATAGGACTTGAAGTGTGTTAGTCCCATTACACACACAGAGCTATATTTTCTTCCCAGAAGCACCTATAGGACTTGAAGTGTGTTAGTCCCATTACACACACAGAGCTATATTTTCTTCCCAGAAGCACCTATAGGACTTGAAGTGTGTTAGTCCCATTACACACACAGAGCTATATTTTCTTCCCAGAAGCACCTATAGGACTTGAAGTGTGTTAGTCCCATTACACACACAGAGCTATATTTTCTTCCCAGAAGCACCTATAGGACTTGAAGTGTGTTAGTCCCATCACACACACAGAGCTATATTTTGTTCCCAGAAGCACCTATAGGACTTGAAGTGTGTTAGTCCCATCACACACACAGAGCTATATTTTCTTCCCAGAAGCACCTATAGGACTTGAAGTGTGTTAGTCCCATTACACACACAGAGCTATATTTTCTTCCCAGAAGCACCTATAGGACTTGAAGTGTGTTAGTCCCATTACACACACAGAGCTATATTTTGTTCCCAGAAGCACCTATAGGACTTGAAGTGTGTTAGTCCCATCACACACACAGAGCTATATTTTGTTCCCAGAAGCACCTATAGGACTTGAAGTGTGTTAGTCCCATTACACACACAGAGCTATATTTTCTTCCCAGAAGCACCTATAGGACTTGAAGTGTGTTAGTCCCATCACACACACAGAGCTATATTTTCTTCCCAGAAGCACCTATAGGACTTGAAGTGTGTTAGTCCCATCACACAGAGCTCCTCTATTTTCTTTGCATAAGCACCCACAGGACTTCTAGTGTGTTAGTGGCATCACACAGAGCTCCTATATATTCTTCTCAGCAGCACCCACAGGACTTCTAGTGTGTTAGTGGCATCACACAGAGCTCCTCTATTTTCTTTGCAGAAGCACCCATAGGACTTCTAGTGTGTTAGTGGCATCACACAGAGCTCCTATATATTCTTCTCAGCAGCACCCACAGGACTTCTAGTGTGTTAGTGGCATCACACAGAGCTCCTCTATTTTCTTTGCATAAGCACCCACAGGACTTCTAGTGTGTTAGTGGCATCACACAGAGCTCCTCTATTTTCTTTGCATAAGCACCCACAGGACTTCTAGTGTGTTAGTGGCATCACACAGAGCTCCTCTATTTTCTTTGCAGAAGCACCCACAGGACTTCTAGTGTGTTAGTGGCATCACACAGAGCTCCTATATATTCTTCTCAGCAGCACCCACAGGACTTCTAGTGTGTTAGTGGCATCACACAGAGCTCCTCTATTTTCTTTGCATAAGCACCCACAGGACTTCTAGTGTGTTAGTGGCATCACACAGAGCTCCTCTATTTTCTTTGCAGAAGCACCCACAGGACTTCTAGTGTGTTAGTGGCATCACACAGAGCTCCTCTATTTTCTTTGCAGAAGCACCCACAGGACTTCTAGTGTGTTAGTGGCATCACACAGAGCTCCTCTATTTTCTTTGCAGAAGCACCCATAGGACTTCTAGTGTGTTAGTGGCATCACACAGAGCTCCTATATATTCTTCTCAGCAGCACCCACAGGACTTCTAGTGTGTTAGTGGCATCACACAGAGCTCCTCTATTTTCTTTGCATAAGCACCCACAGGACTTCTAGTGTGTTAGTGGCATCACACAGAGCTCCTCTATTTTCTTTGCATAAGCACCCACAGGACTTCTAGTGTGTTAGTGGCATCACACAGAGCTCCTCTATTTTCTTTGCAGAAGCACCCATAGGACTTCTAGTGTGTTAGTGGCATCACACAGAGCTCCTCTATTTTCTTTGCAGAAGCACCCACAGGACTTCTAGTGTGTTAGTGGCATCACACAGAGCTCCTCTATTTTCTTTGCAGAAGCACCCATAGGACTTCTAGTGTGTTAGTGGCATCACACAGAGCTCCTATATATTCTTCTCAGCAGCACCCACAGGACTTCTAGTGTGTTAGTGGCATCACACAGAGCTCCTCTATTTTCTTTGCAGAAGCACCCACAGGACTTCTAGTGTGTTAGTGGCATCACACAGAGCTCCTCTATTTTCTTTGCATAAGCACCCACAGGACTTCTAGTGTGTTAGTGGCATCACACAGAGCTCCTCTATTTTCTTTGCAGAAGCACCCACAGGACTTCTAGTGTGTTAGTGGCATCACACAGAGCTCCTCTATTTTCTTTGCAGAAGCACCCATAGGACTTCTAGTGTGTTAGTGGCATCACACAGAGCTCCTATATATTCTTCTCAGCAGCACCCACAGGACTTCTAGTGTGTTAGTGGCATCACACAGAGCTCCTCTATTTTCTTTGCATAAGCACCCACAGGACTTCTAGTGTGTTAGTGGCATCACACAGAGCTCCTCTATTTTCTTTGCATAAGCACCCACAGGACTTCTAGTGTGTTAGTGGCATCACACAGAGCTCCTCTATTTTCTTTGCAGAAGCACCCATAGGACTTCTAGTGTGTTAGTGGCATCACACAGAGCTCCTCTATTTTCTTTGCAGAAGCACCCATAGGACTTCTAGTGTGTTAGTGGCATCACACAGAGCTCCTATATTTTCTTCTCAGCAGCACCCACAGGACTACCGACTACAATGGCTGGAAGACCGCCAAGGGGAGGCAGAGCGTGCAGAGCCAAGAACACAGGGCAGGCAGGCTCTGTTTCTAGTGGACGTGGCCGTGGACGTGGACGTGGTCGTGCATCGTCATCAGCACGTGGCCATGGGACACGCGCGTCTTTGTTTTCGGCAGCTGGACATGTGGAGCCGCATCATGCTGAAGGCTTGGTAGAATGGATGACCAAGCCCTCCTCATCCTCCTCATCCTCTCTCACCCAGGCTCAGGGTACTGACAGAGCATCATCAGCCACCCCTTCCCTAGACCCACCATGTCCTCCTGAGGAGTCCCCCGAACTCTTTGAGCACAGTGTTGGGTACATGCTCCAGGAGGATGCCCAACGATTCGAAGGCTCGGATGACGATACCCAGCTTGAGGAATCTGGCAGTACAGTTCCACCAGCTGCAGCTTACTGCCAGGTTTGCTCTAGTGGTGAAGAGGGAGGGGATGATGAGGTCACTGACTCCACGTGGGTGCCTCAAGGGAGAGAGGATGAGGAGGAGGACGAGGAGGAGGAGGATGCGGCGTCACATGTCCAACGAGGCAGGATGCCCCCTGGAGGCCAGGTAGAGGCCAGCACAGCAACTGTACAACACCGCAGAGCTCCGCCTGTGCAGGGCGCTGCCTCTGCACGTTATCAGAAAAGTTCTTTGGTGTGGGCCTTTTTTGAGACGAGTGCAGCAGATCGCACCACTGCTATTTGCAATATTTGTCTCAAGCGTATCTCGCGTGGCCAAAACATCAGCCGCTTGGGCACGACAAGCATGACCAGACATATGGCGACCTGCCATGCAGCTCGTTGGCAGGCACACATAAAAGACCCACACCAAAGAACTAAGCGGACCTCTCCTTGCTCCTCCTCAGCTGGGATCTCCATCCCCACTACACCTTCAGTCCTCTCTGAAAGCTGCTCTGAGAGGACTGAAGGTGTAGAATTCGGTGTGTCACAACCAAGTACTTGCAGTACACCGACGTCCGAATGCAGCAGGCAAATTTCCCTGCCCCAGCTGCTGGACCGTAGAAAGAAGTACACTCCCAGCCATCCACATGCCCAGCGGTTGAATGCTAGCCTTGCTAAATTGCTAGCACTTCAACTGCTGCCTTTTCAGTTGGTAGACTCGGCCCCCTTCCGTGAGTTTGTTCAATGTGCGGTTCCTCAGTGGCAGGTTCCCAAACGCCACTTTTTCTCGCGGAAGGCGATTCCGTCTCTCTACCGGCATGTGGAGGGCAATGTCCATGCCTCGCTGGACAGGGCGGTCAGCGGTAAGGTGCATATTACCGCTGACTCATGGTCCAGCAGGCATGGACAGGGACGGTACCTTTCTTTCACGGCCCATTGGGTCACTCTATTGGCAGCTGGGAGGGATGCAGGACAAGGTGCAGTAGTGTTGGAGGTTGTTCCGCCACCACGCCTCCAAAACGCGACTACTGCTACTGGTTGTGACACACCTCTCTCCTCCACCCCCCTCCTCTTCTTCTTCCTCCAGTGCTCTGTCCTTGGAACCAGCGGTGCTCCGTAGGCGTACAAGGGGCTACGCAAGTACGCAGGCAAAAAGATGCCATGCCGTGCTTGCGCTGGTGTGTTTGGGGGACAGGAGCCACACTGGGCCAGAGGTTCTGGCAGCTCTGCAGGGGCAGGCCGAGAGGTGGTTGACGCCACGTCAGCTTAAGCCAGGAATGGTCGTTTCTGACAATGGCACCAACCTCCTCTCCGCCCTGCGACAGGGGCAGCTCACCCATGTGCCCTGCATGGCTCACGTCCTCAACCTGGTGGTGCAGCGGTTCTTGGGCAGGTTCCCAGGCTTACAGGATGTCCTGAGGCAGGCCAGGAAAGTCTGTGTGCATTTCCGCCGATCTTATAATGCCAGTGCTCGGCTGACTGAGCTGCAAAAGGAGCTGAACCTGCCCAAGAACCGCCTAATATCTGACATGCCCACCAGGTGGAACTCAACGTTGGCCATGCTGCAGCGACTGCACACGCAGCAGAGGGCCATCAATGAGTACCTTTGCGACTACGGCACCAGGACAGGGTCAGGGGAGCTTGGTTTTTTTTCCCCACGTCAGTGGAGCATGATCAGGGATGCATGCACTGTCCTCTCACCATTTGAGGAGGCCACGAGGATGGTGAGCAGTGACAGTGCATGCATCAGTGACACTGTCCCTCTTGTCCACCTGTTGGAGCATACGCTGCGTGGGATAATGGACAGGGCACTTGAGGCAGAACAGAGGCAGGAAGAGGAGGACTTCCTTGCCTCTCAAGGCCCCCTTTATCCGGACAGTGTTCCTTCTGTCCCACCCATCACACAGGAAGAGGATGAGGAGGAGGAGGAGGAGGAGGAGGAGGAGGATTGTGTGAGCATGGAGGTGGAGCCTGGCACTCAGCATCAGCAGCAGCAGTCTTTTAGGGATGATGTACAGTCCCAACAAGCCAGTGGACTTGTACGTGGCTGGGAGGAGGTGGCTGGCGATCATGTCATCCTCAGTGACCCAGAAGACTCCGGACCGAATGCCTCAGCTAACCTACGCTGCATGGCCTCCCTGATCCTGCAAAGCCTGCGGAAGGATCCTCGTGTTCTTCGGATCAAGGAGAGGGACCATTACTGGCTGGCCACTCTCCTTGATCCGCGGTACAAGGGTAAGGTTGCGGACCTTATCTTGCCGTCGCAGAGGGAGCAGAGGATGAGACATCTCAGGGAGGCCTTGCAGAAAGGTCTGTGCAACGCGTTCCCAGAAACTGGGAGGCTACAAACTCCTGGTCCTGGGCGACGAGTTGCTGAGGCTTCGGTCAGTGGCAGAAGGAGCGGTGGGGAAGGTGGACGTCTGACCGATGCGTTCAGACAATTTTTTAGTCCGCAGCCCCAAGGTATGATCGGTTCCAGCAACCATCGCCAGCGTCTGATATACATGGTGCAGGAATACCTTGGGGCAAGGTCAGACTTGGACACCTTTCCCACCGAAAATCCTCTGGCTTACTGGGTCCTGAGGATGGATCACTGGCCAGAGCTTGCACAGTATGCAATTGAGCTACTGGCCTGTCCTGCCTCCAGCGTTCTTTCCGAACGCACATTCAGTGCTGCTGGAGGATTTGTGACTGATCATAGGGTGCGCCTGTCCACCGCCTCGGTTGATCGACTGACATTCATCAAAATGAATCAGTCTTGGATCACCACCAGCTACCAGGCACCTGAGGCGGATATAACCGAATAATTTTTAATGTCACATCCCTTCAAGACTGCCTATGCTGATGCTGAGTGACTGTCCTCTTATGTTCACTGACTATCCTCTTCCTCCTCCTCAATGATCCATGCCACAGCACCAGTGCCTAAGGCACAATTTTTCAGCCCCTGTTTAACAGGGGCGTGTACTTACAATTTTTTAAAAAAATGCTTCGCAACACGTGTGACTGCTGTGCTCCAAGTACAGTCTCTGTGAGGGCCGTGTTGCAGTGTTGTGGCACCAGCACCAGTGCCTAAGGCACAATTTTTCAGCCCCTGTTTAACAGGGGCGTGTACTTACAATTTTTTAAAAAAATGCTTCGCAACACGTGTGACTGCTGTGCTCCAAGTACAGTCTCTGTGAGGGCCGTGTTGCAGTGTTGTGGCACCAGCACCAGTGCCTAAGGCACAATTTTTCAGCCCCTGTTTAACAGGGGCGTGTACTTACAATTTTTTAAAAAAATGCTTCGCAACACGTGTGACTGCTGTGCTCCAAGTACAGTATCTGTGAGGGCCGGTTGCAGTGTTGTGGCACCAGCACCAGTGCCTAAGGCACAATTTTTCAGCCCCTGTTTAACAGGGGCGTGTACTTACAATTTTTTAAAAAAATGCTTCGCAACACGTGTGACTGCTGTGCTCCAAGTACAGTCTCTGTGAGGGGTTGCAGTGTTGTGGCACCAGCACCAGTGCCTAAGGCACAATTTTTCAGCCCCTGTTTAACAGGGGCGGGTAATTACAAATCTTGATCTAATAGTTCACAGCAGGGCCCATTCCTGCGCCCACCAAGAGTAACTATGAGGGCCTGCAGTCTTGTGGCAACACCGTCCACCACCACCGCCAAAGGCCCAATTTTTCTGCCCTGTTCATCAGGTGCTTGCAATTACAAATCTTGATCTAATAACTCACAGCAGGGCCCATTCCTGCGCCCACCAAGAGTAACTATGAGGGCCTACAGTCTTGTGGCAACACCGTCCACCACCACCGCCAAAGGCCCAATTTTTCTGCCCTGTTCATCAGGTGCTTGCAATTACAAATCTTGATCTAATAACTCACAGCAGGGCCCATTCCTGTGCCCACCAAGAGTAACTGTGAGAGCTTACAGTCTTGTGGCAAAACCGTCCACCACCACCACCAACACCACCACCCCCAATTTTTTCTGCCCTGTTCAACAGGTGCATGCAATTACAAATCTTGATCTATTAACTCACAGCAGGGCCCATTCCTGTGCCCACCAGTCTTGTGGCTACACCAACATCTAATAGGGCAAATTTCTGCAGAGTATATACGCCAGGCCCCTACTTTCAAACATCCAACTTACAAACGACTCCTACTTGCAAATGGAAAGAGAAAACAGGAAGTGAGAGGAAATCTACCCCTAGGAAGGGAAATTCTATCCTGTTAGATTTAATTTGGGAAAAAGGTATCTCCTCTCTACTGATACTTTATCACCAATCCTTGTTTCAATTAAAACCCCACTTTTCCAAAAACATTTGTCATTGGGACGGAAAGTGAGGTGACATGTTCTGAACAGATGTGCAAAGACAGCAAATGTTACAGGGGTGATAACCCCTCCCTATGTTCTCCAAAAAGCTTAAAAATAGATTTTTTTGGGATGGAGCTACACTTCATAATGTACCTGTTCAGATTCTACTTAAGATCAAACCTAAAGCCGCAAGTGGTTTTAAATGGCTTCTTTTTTTCCTTTACAAATGTCATTTTGTGCAAGGACAGTTCTAAACACGGGAAACACATGCCACTTCACAGGCATACTTTGGACACCCCCCAGGTACCATATTTAAAGGAAAATGTCACTTTTTTTTTTTTCACTTTATGCATCATTAAAATGACTGCTCCCGAAAAAACTTTAGTTTTTAAAAGTTCTTTTTGCATTGATATATGTCCCCTGGGGCAGGACCCGGGTCCCCAAACCTGTTTTATGACATTAACATGCATATTGGCCGTTGTAATTAGCACTTTTGATTTCGAACGTTCGCGTCCATTATAACGTATAGGGTTCGAAAATTCGCGCGAACTTTCGGTCCGTTCGAAGGTTCTGGTTCGAACCGAACCCGGGGGTGTTCGGCTCATCCCTAGTCTTGGGTGTACTGGCCCTTTAAAAAGACTCCCTAATTGAGCAGAGTCTCTTCAAAGCCTACCCTTCAATTAACGTATACTCAATGTCTCCTCACTGCCCCGCCACTCATTGCGCCATCTACTCTGACCAATATCTTCCTCTAGGAAAAAGATAACCCCAGAGAAAGTTCTTAAAGAGTCAGCCCACTTCCTCGTGACTCAGATGAGCCGTCGGAAAGTTGTGATGAGTTTGGCAGAACATGACTGACATCATCTTTACACTGACACGGCAATGCCCTTTGCTGATACATGTGATCACAATCTGTACATCTTCAGACTCCTCTGTGGCTTCTCTTATTGACAGCACTCAATTCCCTCGATGACATGAAAGGGAGCTCTCTGCCGATTTAAAGCATATTGAATTACTCCCTGTGGGGGGACATATCAAAAGACTCAGCTGCAGCTAAAGAGATGAGAAAACAAAGATTTATATTTATATGTATAGATAGATAGATAGATAGATATTAAAATGTGATAATATGTTTTTTGAATTAAAGATGGACAAAAAGTATAGGTAGATAGTAAAATGTGTGTAGATACATATAAAGGGGTAGGACAAAAATATGGAAACACCAGATAAAAGAATGAAATTGTTACCTAATATGGTGTTGGACCGCCTTTGGCATCCAAGATGGCCTGAATTCTCCTGGGAGTTCACAAATTTAAGTCTTAAAGGTGGATAATGGAATCTGATACCACTCTTCATGCAAAAATCGTCCCAGTTCCCACAGATATGCCGGAGGCGGAAAGCGAGCCCGAACCTTGTTCTCTAAAGTTGACTATAGTTGCTCTAACATATTGAGGTCCGGCGACTCCGACTCCCAGGGAAGGTGCGAGACTTTGACTGCATGCTCGTCAAACCATGATTTGACAACACCAGCTGTGTGAATCAGAGTATTATGGTCTTGGTAAATTTTTGGGAAACAATGCCTGTACCATGGGGTGCACATGGTCAGCCAAAATGTACATAGTGTCTGGCAGTGACCCTACTTTTCAAGGTGATAATGGGGCCTGCAGATTTGGCTGCCCAAGATATGGCTGCCCAAACCGTTGGCATAAAACAGTCCTGGTTGTAAGCTTGGGATGGTGTTCACCACACGTAAACACGTCCAGTGGTTGGGAACAGTGTGAAGCCCAATTCATCTGACCATATTACAGTCTTCCATTGATCGTCGTCCCTGATTTATGGGTGTTGCACTACTCTCTCCTCTTCTGAGCAATACAATTAGTCACACATGACTCTGTATTACTAGCAGCGTACGCAGTCAATGTCAAAAGTGAGGCTTGCCACCTGATAGCTAGGTGTCTCAACACACAGCAGAAGCAAAGGAATGTGAGGAAAGGGGGGGGTAGCCTGGTTTAAGGCCCCCCATTACCTCACAGTATGGCGGCAGGAGGAGTTTAAAGCCCCCCCCCATTGATTAATTTCAATGGGGGATTTGTGATAGGTCAAAAACGGTCAGCTGATTGGGAATGTTCTGGAAGTTCCTCTACGATAGGTCATTTAAGGTCATTCCAGAAACTCCCAGGACCCCGATTTAAGCAGGAGGCTGAGGGGGGGCTTTGCCAGTCACCAGAGGGATATTTAAAGAGCGCCCCACTGATCTTGGCTGATTTTGTTTACAGTTTTAAAGTATTTATTTATTAAAAGAGTTATGGTGAATTGGTAATTGTTTATATTTGTCAAAACCAATAAACAGGGCCGTGGCCGTTATTAATCCAGTTTGGTGTGTCTAGTGTTCTTTGTATGTTTGGAGTTTATGCCGCCTAACGTGCCATATTACATCACTTTTCAACCCGAAACATGTCGCCACTTTCACATCTGCAAATCATGCAGTATTTCCATATTTTTGTACAATCCCTATATATACCGATCAGCCATAACTTTATGAGTAGCCCCTTTTGTTACCAAAACAGCCCTGACCCATCATGGACTCCACTAGACCTCTGAAGGTATGCTGTGGTATCTGGCACCAACCTGTCAGTAGTAAATCCTTTAAGTCCTGTAAATTGCAAAGTTTCTTCATTTAGTAAAGGAAATTGTTAATTTGTTAATTTGGGCCAGCTTGGAAAGGATAGGAAAGCTGTATTTTAAAGATTTGGGTATGGATAATTGGTGAGCCGATGCATTTAGAATTATACATGCATATCCTCAGTTGCTCTTTAAATAATGAGTTATACAAAATAATGGTTAAGATCCAATGTTTTAATAAATAGACCTGTAGAAATTCATCCAACACGTTTCAGAGGTTACAAAATTCCCCTTCTTCTGGGCTAACACGTGCAAAAGAAGATATTCAATGTTACATCCAGTCCATCCAGTTCATCCAATGGACATGAATTAATAGAAATAAGTATAAAACTGTATAAAATAATACAAATAATAAGGTTGGTGTTGAAAGAGGTTTATTTCTGGAAAGGAACAGACTGAATTGATTATAAATGAATAAGCTAGATATAACTAAGTAATAAAGTATTTGTTTGCTATCATATTCAAGCCCCATTCACACTAGGATGAGCAGAAGCAGGAGTAGTTTTTTTTTTGCTTTTTTTTGCATTTTTTTACGCTACGTGAGTAGGGCAGCCCATTATTTGTCATGGGCCTTCCTACGTGCGAAAAACACGCCAAAGTAGCGCATGCAGCTTTTTGGACGTTGTGCTTTATGTGTGTTTAACCATGCATTTGTCCACACGGAAGGACGCACATTGCTCGTTTGGGTTGCCATTAACAATGAATGGCACTGTAAGGCCTCATTTATACTTGCTTCGATTTTAACACACATTACTGCTTCAACATGCTTTTTTAAAGTGTTTTTGATGCTTCTGTGATGCTTTTTTGAAGCTTTAATGAAACTTGGAAAATGCCCTGTGTGTGTTGATTTCCTTTTTTGTTTTAAAGCTAGCTCATTAGTATCCTTGTTCAGCAGATCCCAAGCTTATTAGTACCCTCATTCAGCAGATCCCCAGCTTATTAGTACCCTCGTTCAGCAGATCCCCTACTCAGTAGTACCACCATCTCTGATGATGTCCCACTCAGTAGTACCCCCAGCTTTGCTGATCCCCCATTAAGTAGTTACCCCCAGCTCTGCGGATCCCCTGCTCAGTACAAACCCCAAGCTCTGCTGATCCTCTGGGTTTCTAATCCTCCTCTCTTTCTGGTCCCCTCTCACCCCACACTATATTGCTCCAATGCTGAGCACCACATCTGCTAGTTTCTCCTGCTCTAGTCCCCCAGCTCTGATGATTCTCTGCCACTCAGTCCTCACTCTCCAGTCCCATTCACCTTCCGCTATAGCGTTCCCATCTTTCACACAATGTGTGCTATCTGCTAGTTGCTCTGCTTCAGTCTGGACCTCGCTCACCTTCCTGCTGCTCCATGGTGCACACCTAGGGTTGCCAGCTCATCCCTTTAAACCTGAACACATATGAATTACACAGGTTCTTAGGCTAATTTAATGCAGATAAGGCACTCAGTGAGTATAATTACCACCTTAATCAGCCACAGAACCCGTGTAATTAATTTATGTTTGGGTTTAAAGGGATGATGTGGCAACCCTATGCACACCAGATGTGTAGTCTGCATACTCCCAGTATAGGTAAACATGAACCGGAAGTGACTGCTGACTGATGACGTCTTTCCAGTTTGCTTGTTGGTTTTCCAGTGCATCCTGGGATATCTTATACATTGCAATATTTCCAAAACAAAGTGAAGCTAATGCTGAAGAAAAGCCCCTCAAAAGCTGCAGGTGCAGAGGCTTTGGAAATGCTTTGAAGCACCAAGAAAGAGACATGGGGTATAATTTTTGACACAAAGCAAATGCAATGTATGAACAGGACTGTAAGATTACCACTTTATTTGGTGACAGGGGCTTTGATTGGCATTCAGAGTGCTTTAAAAAAGCGTGCCCAATGCCACATTTTGAAGCAACTGTAAACTAGCCCTAAACATGACATATGTTTTCCCATGTTTTGTAAATGAGTGCAAAAATGCACAATTTTGTGCACATTCACAAAACGCTAGGTGTTATAGTAAGCAGATTTCATGTCTTCATGTCTGAAATAAGCAAGCATTTCAATGTTCCTTAAAGTGGAGTTCCACCCAAAAAAAATAAATTGCATTAATGTGCATGAAAAAAAACTATTGGAAAAAATATTTTTTACTTACCTTATTATGTCTGTTGCTATGCGATCCGTCGAAATCTGCCTCCTTCAGCGCGTGGGGCTCCTGACGTCACTTCCCTCGGAGCAGGAAGGGAGATCGCCGCTCTCCCCTCTCCCCTCTAGGCAATCATCTGGGACACGTGACAGGTCCCAGATGATTGTGCGGCCAGTCACGGCTCGCGCATGAGCAGTTGGTGCCCACAGTTAAAATGCCGGCGCCGCGGAGGGAGAGACACGCGGGGCTTCGATCCCCCGCATCACTGGATCCTGGAACAGGTAAGTGTCCGATTATTAAAAGTCAGTAGCTGCAGTATTTGTAGCTGCTGACTTTTAATTAATTTTTTTTAGTGGGAAATCCGCTTTAATTTAGCTTTTGAACCATTTGTTGCAGCCACTGCTCCAGGACGACCAACTGTTTGTGGTGGGCACTACTCCACTAAATCTAGAACCTCCAACCTTTATCTACTTTCACTTCTAATTCTCCTGTAACCAAACTCCCACACTTTCCATTCCCTGGTAATACAGGCTGACATTCTGTAGGCTGGCACGGTTCTCTAGCTTCTACAACTCGAGGCCCTGCCTGCATAATCCCTCCAAACCGCTTCTGTTTGACTTCATTACTTGGTGGTTAAAGTGCCAGGAGCTCCGGGCACACCGTGCGTCAATCATCACATTCCTAATATTCTCCATAAAGGATGATTTATGATGTGCCTGAAGCTTTGCAAAGATAATATAAAGAAAATATTCTGCAAGTGTTTGATAAATATACGGAGCAGAACTCGGAGATTCAGCCCAAAAATTCTGCTGCCCCACAGATTATTTTCTCAGGAAGATCAGAGAGTCAAAGTGCACAAACATGGCGGTCTGTGAGCAAGCAGAACCTTAGACACGCCGTAAAAAAAGATTTGCAGAAGGCGGCTGTTATCAATCTCTTGGCAAAGAATATTCAGTACAGTTAAAGTTATGCACAGTACATATATAACACCCTATAGATTCATAGTATAGTATATGTCCAGCAAAAACTCCTTTTATGTTTGGATAGAGTGGAGAAGGAGTAGAACTGCTGTGAGGTTTTAATTGTTATCATGGGCCACTCTTAGGAAGATTTCCCCTCACTTCCTGTCCTGGTGACCATGGTTGTAGAAGACATGAAGTAAGGGGAAATCTCCAACAGCAAACTACGTATTTTTTTTCAGTTTTCTGAGGTGCAATGAACATACTCTAATTCCGCCAGCAAAAGACTGATGTGAGCTTTTGGTCAGAAAATGCGACCGCGTGTATGCTCCATCGGACTTTTACTGGCGGAATTTCGGCCAGCAAAAGATTGAGAGCATGTTCTCAATTTTTCAGATGGAAAAAGTTTCTATCGGAAATTCCGATCGTCTGTGGCAATTCTGACGTGCAAAATTCAGACGCATGCTCGGAAACAATTTGACGCATGCTCGGAAGCATTGAACTTAATTTTCTCGGCTTGTCGCAGTGTTGTACATCACCGCGTTCTTGGCGGTCGGAATTTGGTGTGACCGTGTGTAGGCAACACAAGCTTGAGCGGAAAGCCTTCGGAATTCTGTCGGAGAGACCATCCAAGGCTTTTCCGACCAGAATTCCGATCATGCATACGTGGCATAAACCAGCATTTCTCAACCCTTCCAACACAAAGGAGCCCTTTAAATAACTGTCTGGTCTCAGGAAACCCCTGCTAAAAACTACTATATCTACAACTTGTGATACATTAGTATGATGTCATGGGGAAGAATGCTCCTTGCTCCTGTGGTCATGGGAAAGAATTACCCCCTTACAGATAGCTAAAAAGATCAGTGATGTCAGTGCTTCAGAATTCAGAGTCAGAACTTATCTGAGAGGCTAAAATTCCTCATTGCTCAAGGAACTCCTAGCAACCTCTGGAGGAAGCCTAGAGTTCCATGGAAACCTAGTTGAGTAGCCCTGCTATAAAGTAACACCAGGTGCAAAAATTGAGCACACAAGAAGTGAACCACCAAAAAATTGCACAGGGTATAGACATGGTCCTCCTACAAAAAGAACACCCTATCCCTGAATCCTTAGGGTGTAAGGTGCCTGACAGGGACTGGGGTACTCGTGGTCAACCCTTCCAAGACCAGGCCCATTCTTCAGGGGACCTGCCGATGCAAGGACCACCCAAGTACTAGGTGTGGCTCCCCCAAAGGGAGACCTCGTTGGAGGAGGAGAACCCGACCAAAAGGCCATGTATCCTTCCCCCAAGACATTCAGGGCAAGTCCGAGGACCTACACCCTACTAGTCAAAGGTCAAAGTAAAGTGCATGTGCTGTGCAAAAAGTGTAAAAATACATTTCTTTTTTTAGTTAACAAAGGGAAGGCTGAAACACCATCAGATTTGTATTGCCCTATTCCTCTAATTTCCTGTCCGGTGAAACCCTTGTCACTGTGACAATAAGTGAGAGAAATCCTCCCTAATGAAGTCTTTGGATAGCAGTAAAAACCCAACATGGGTTCTCCTCTATCCCCGCTCTTTACAAAAGTAAAAAGAAAAAGGTTTTTGGCTGGGAATTCACTTTAAGGAGCAACTTCAAAATCTATTGGTGGATTGATCAATCTCTCTGGGAGGTATTGCCTTCAAACTGAATTGAGCAGGGTCACTGAATTTGCTTCTATTTGACATTTCTATAGATTTCCAATGATCCTCCACAGATAAGTAGAGCAGTCATTCTGTTCTGTAATTAGGGATGAGTTTGGGGCTCACATTCGACCCAGGTCCAACCTTTTTTCGCAGTCAGGAAAATTGCAGAACAAACTGGTCCAAATTGGGCAGTTTTCCTGCCCAAACCCCCAGCTGCGGAAATATAAACAAATGAATGGGGATCCTGAACGACATCATTGACTAAATTATGACCATATTTGGCAAATTACATCACCCAGGATTTCCCGGCGCATGTTTATATTCCTGCGACACCAGGAATCTGTCATTTAATGATGATAGGGTGGTGGGTTAACATCTTTGGGCGTCGTGATTCCAGAGGATTTATATAGCTGGATGCTATAATTTATGGTGATTGATGTTCATTGGAGCACATTATGGACATTGTTTTTATTAAATGTTCTGTAATGGAAATAAAGGATTTTATTTTGGTGTTGAAGTGTTGGATTACATTTAGTTCTTAGTGGGAGCCGGTAAGGGGTATTAATGTACCCATGTACTCATTCCCCTAGTTGGGGTTAGATATCTGGAGGCCCTCTTATCATAAAGGGGGCTTCCCCATACTTATAAGCCCCCATCACACACACAAACACACACACACACGCACACACTAATTCCCACATCTTTTTTTGGGGGACAGGATGTGGGAAAGATGCCATTGTCCCTCAACATTGAGACAAGGTGCCTTTCAAGGGGAGGAGCCTTTGCCACACCCCTAGATAAGATACTTCCCTCCTCCTAATGTTGAAAGACATGTGGCCTGTTATAGTAAAGAAAGGGGGCTGCTCATTCGCTGCCCTCCCTTTCCTGACCACTGAGGCTGATTGCCTGGATAAGGGACTGGGTGGACTTTCAGGGAGGGACCCCCATGCCATTTTTTTATTTTATTTTTTTAAATAAATATGTACTGTCATTTTTAAAGGACTACTTTTGTACTGTTCTCTAACACCATGTGCAGCTTTAAGGCAAGCTCAAAGCATAATATTTAGAGAATTTGTGGATTTTCAAAGTTGCCCTTTAAACCACATGAAGAGACCCTCTCCCCACTGAACTGTCGTTTTTTTCAATATTATTTTTGCTTCAGTACATATGCCCCTATGGCAATGCCCAGCTACCCATGCCCCTTTTTTTCCCCCACAAAAGATTGCCTATTAGCCTTGAAATAGTCAGAAAAAAACTAGGTTTGTCTCCCATAGACTTTGATGGGCACTAAGTTTGAAGCTTGTGGGCTTCCCACTGGGCTCACTGAATCTGGCTCAAACCCAACCCAGCCAGGGTTCTCTCAGAACTACATTTCTGAGACGAAAAGATTTTTAGAAGAGCTGAAATACCGAAACATGCTTATAGCACCACATCACAAATATCTGAAAGGTTTCTATGGGACTTTTAAAGCGCAACTACACCATATTATAGAAAAATATACATTTTAATACAATTTAGAAAAAACATATAAATACATATTTAGAATTATTTCAACGATATATCACAGAGTAAATATAAACAGTTACAATGCAGATAAATCTCAACATGTTTCGCCATACATAATAGGGCTTCTTCAGGAGAACTGTTAATATTGCATATGCATATAGTCACTGTGCATTCACTGAAATTGTATTACAGGCATACCCCGCTTTAAAGTACACAATGGGGTTTATTTACTAAAGCTGGAAAGTGCAAAATCAGGCTCACTTCTGCATAGAAACCAATGAGCATCTAACCCCAGCTTGTTCAATTAAGCTTTGGTAATAAAACCTGGAAGCTGATTGGTTTCTATGCAGAAGTGAGCCTGATTTTGCACTTTCCAGCTTTAGTAAATAAACCCCATTGCGGACTTAAAAGTGGGGTATGCCTGTATATTCCAAAAGTGGTTGGATAAAAGAAGAGATCAATTGATGATACCAAATATCATCAATTGATCTCTTCTTTTATCCAACCACTTTTGGAATATAATACAATTTCAGTGAATGCACAGTGACTATATGCATATGCGATATTAACAGTTCTCCTGAAGAAGCCCTATTATGTATGGCGAAACATCTTGAGATTTATCCGCATTGCAACTGTTTATATTTACTCTGTGATATATCATTGAAATAATTCCAAATATGTATTTATGTTTTTTCTAAATTGTATTAAAATTTATATTTTTCTATAATATCGTGTAGTTGCGCTATAAAAGTCCCATAAAAACCTTTCAGATATTTTACATTTCTGAGACAACAATGAGAGGAAAGCAACAGTGTATATTATTTCTTTAAGAATGACCCGGGTGTGGAGAATTTCGATCAGGCATACTTTGGGAGAAAAGCAGGAAACCTGGTTAGACTGGATGTGTCAGCTTTTGTCATGGATAGGTGGAGTTGGGAACTGAATTTTATGGCCAGCCAACACACAGGAGCAGGGAGTGAAAGGCCACATTACCTGTACCTCTATGAAGCTGGAGTATTTTATATTACTTCCACTGAAAAAGTGTTAGTGGAACCCTTGACCAGAGGTATGAAAATGGGTGGGACTTGAGATCAAAATGTATAAGACATTTCTCTATATACCAGGGTATCCTCCAGGGTCCCCAGAAAAGTCTGAGAAATATAGACAGCATGGGAGAGAGCAAGGGAGTCCAGTAGATTTTTATTGAACATTACATGACACCTCACAGCTCCTCCAGCCTGACTAGTGGCCTAGAATAACTAATAATACATTGTCAAGGCGAGGGGTGCACTAATGTGGACCTTCTAGCTACACTGTAAGGGGTGCTCCAAGGAGAGAGGATGGGCTTACCCAAAAAGTGTAGGCCAAAAGCCAGTTCACAGTAAAGCAGGGCACCACAGGCAGATCATAACTAGGATTAGGATCAGGACTTGCAGAAGTAGGCCAACGGCTCCAAATGAGAGCAGGTAAAGCGTGATAGAGTCTAAAGCCTCGTACACTCGATTGGATTTTCCGCAGACAAAACCTCAGACTTTTGTCCAAAGGGCATTGGCCAGGAACCTGTCTTGCATACAAACGGCAAGGAATTGTCGGTCAACAAACACGAACGTAGTGACGTACTACGTAGTTTTTCATCTCTTTAGTACCACCCTTTGGGCACCTTCTGCTAAGTTTGTGTTAGTAGAAGTTTTGTGAGTGTTGATTCACGCTTTTAATTTTGCACTTTTCAGTTCGTTTCTGAATGGCCGTTCGTCAACCAGCCATGTTGCGGAAAAATGTTATTTACTATTGGCCTTGGAATTATTGCTTTGACCCAAGTCCAGTCCAGGAAAACGAGGAGGAGGATTTCTTGGAGCAAAAATTGGTTGCTTTATTAATCGTGATCAATTATGTCATATGCTTTTGCTGCGGGAGCTCCAGGAGAATAATCCGGATGTTTTTCGGAATTATCTCCAAATGACGGACCCCTGCTTTCACCAACTCTTGGCATTGTTGAACCCCTATATTAAGAAGCAGGACACATGCATGAGGCTTTTATTTATTTTTTGGTTGAATAATAATTATTTGATTTGGTATATTTTCTATATTTTTGGATGCATAAAATGCACTTTTTGGTTAAGTTCTATTGGCAGATATCATGTCTAATTTTATTTGTTTTCTTTTTTTAATGCACAATAAAAAAAATTGTGGAGAATAATATTTATCTATGTGTTTTACTTAGGCAGTTACAATTAAAAAATACAATGTAAAATTAACAAGGGACACCAACATAGTTGTATCTTTGATTTTAAAAACTACAGGATAATGGTGCTGTGGTATAAAAAAAAAATAAATAACAAGCATATTCATATTATTCTTGATATCACTAGAAAAACAAAAGCCTTTGAAAATTAGTTTGCAATAACTCCATCAGTATCACCAGCAAAGCAGCTTCATTATTATCCCATTAAAGAAGAAGAGAATTGTGCGCTGCATTTGGAGATTTCATAATTTGCCGCGTCACAAATGTAAATTCTCCATTACGAGCGCTAGTTTACAAGACCGACCGCTTCTGGCTCGTCCTTGCTTCCGAGCATGCGTGTTTGTACTTTAGAATTTTGTCCAACAGACTTGTGTACACATGATCGGAAAATCCGAGAAGACATTTGACATCTGAGTTTAAGGTTGGGTTCACACCTGTGCGGCCGCACGGGCCACGGTTTGGATGGGCATGAGAGTCTATTTATTTGAATAAGCTGCCATGCCCCGCACACAGGAAAGAAGTCCCTGCAATATTTTTGAAATCGCCACTATGATTTCCAGTGCAGGCAGCGTGCCAATTGTATTAATGGCACCTGCATGAGAGTCACGCATTTCTCTGTGTGGGTGGTTGCGGCTGCAACGTGCCATTATTAAGTTCTTGCTGAAGGAGAGGTGCAGGCTGTCCGATATTTACAGAAGGCTACAAAATGTTTATGGAGAAGAGTCAAAAATGAGAAGACATTGTTCTTGTCAATGGTGTCATCACCATAAACACTCTGTAGCCTTCTGTGGATGTCAGACAGCCTTCACTTCTCCTTCGTCAAGAACTCAATAGCGGCATGTCTGCTTGGAATCCATTATTTACCTGCAATTTAAAAGAAAAGGATGAAGAAGAGTTACTGAAGATAAGGAGTTACTATACCAACGTGAAATTTACATGACCTATGTAAGTTAAAAAAAAAAGTTATGCCCACGTTTGCATTACTTTTGGTACAGTCCTCTTATATTGTATATATATATATATATATATATATATAGCTATAGATATAGATATATACACATACTATTGTCAAATGTATTGGGACACCTGCCTTTACAAGCACATGTCAAAGGTTGGACATGACTGAACAATACACACACACATATATATATATATATATATATATATATATATATATATTATATCACCAAAAGTATTGGGAAGCCTACCTTTACAAGCACATGAACTTTAATGGCATCCCAGTCTTGAATGAATGAATGAAAGACTTGTATAGCGCTGCAACTGCGAACTGAATCGCCTCGAGGCGCTTGATCCGTCCTGTGCTTCCTGCTTGTTAGAAGAGTTGGATCTTGAGTTTTTTCTTGAAGACCCAATGGTTTTCTTCCATGCGGATGTCAGTGGGTAGAGCGTTCCATAGCCGAGGTCCTTGGACTGCGAATCTTCGTTCTCCCTTGGATTTGTAGCGGGATTTGGGGATGAGGAGGAGGTTTTGGCTAGTTGATCGAAGTCTGCGGATGGGTGTGTAGTGATTTATTTTCTCACATAGGTATTGAGGAGCGTTTCCTTGTGTGCATTTGTGGGTGAGGCAGAGGGTCTTGAAAGTGATCTGATCCTTAACGGTTAGCCAATGAAGGGTCCTTAGGGCTGGGGAGATGGATTCCCAGGGTTTTTTTTCCAGCAAGGTCCTTAAAGACATGGATGCGTTAGTTTGGGGTGGAGGAACTTGAGTCCTGACCTCATCCCGATAGGACACCTTTTGGATGAATTAGAGCAGAGACTGCGAGCCAGGCCTTCTCGTCCAACATCAGTGCCTGACCTCACAAGCTTCTGGAAGAATGGTCAAACATTCCCATAGACACACTCCCAAACCTTTGTGGGCCGCCTTCCCAGAAGAGTTGAAGCTGTTATAGCGGCAAAGGGTGGGGCCAACTCAATATTGAACCCTACGGACTAAGACTGGGATGCCATTAAATTTCATGTGCGTGTAAAGGTAATACTTTTGGTGATATAGTATATATATGTGTGTGTGTGTATTGTTCAGTCATGTCCAACCTTTGACAATTCTATGAGCCAGCTCTCTGGACACCAAGAGAGTTTTTCCAAAGAATTTCTTGGCAATTTTCTTACACTATAGGTTGCCGGGTCTTTCCTCAATTATTCAGCTTGGGACCAGCATATCAAATGCAACATGTGCATAGCAAATTTGTACACACATACTGTACTAGGGATAATTTTGACAGAAGCCAGTTAACCTACCACCATGTCTTAGGAGTATCGGTGGAAACCAGAGTACTCATAGGGAACCCATTTAATCTAATCGCTGTGTTTTCTTTTCTTCAGGTATAATGTAAAGGGATAAAAACATTTAGAAAATGATCACTAATTAATATTCATGATGCCACACACATATCATGAATCAGGCAATGCATAGCCATGCTCCCATCCTTGGTGAGTCACGTGTACACCCAATATTGTGGGGAACATCTTTGGTAGGGATGGGCCCGGTGTTCAATTCGAACCCATGTTCGAACCGAACATCAGCCGTTCGTCCGCTCATCGAGGGCAGAACTCTGAGGGCCGTTCGCATCAAATTCGTGTGATGTGAACGGTCCACAATGCACTGCGCCAGTCGCAGTGCATTGCTGGCTGATGATTGGCCAAGTATGCACTGTGACCCCGCATGCTTGGCCAATCATAGAGCCAGCGGCGAGGAGAGCAATAATTGGCCACAGGCAGGATGCCTGTGGCCAATTATAGCTTAGGGGGTTTAGTACATGCCCCACACTATATAAGGCCGCCGCGTTGGCGGCCTCGTGTAGTGTGTTCCGGCTTGAGGAACAGTGACAGTGTACTGTACATGTACACACTATATGTGAATCATTTCTGTGTGGGGAAAGTGTAGGGAAAGAGGAAAAGTAGGCAGGGATAGTGTATTCTTCTCAGCCTTTGCTTGTGGGGAAAGTGTAGGGATAGAGGAAAAATAGGCAGGGATAGTGTGTTCTTCTCAGTGCTGTTCTCTACCAATCCAGCCATCTGCAGGAGTTAGTGTGTGTGTGTGTGCTGTGTTAGTATAGCACAGCAGTAGCACACTAAACCACCTTACACTGTATCTGCCCTGTTGTCACCTAAGACAGCCATCTGCAGGAGTTAGTGTGTTTTGTGTGCCTCCAGCACAGCACAGTATACACCAACAGTCCATACATACATACATACATACAGTATATACCTACAGTCCCTGTCTTGTTTGCACCGCCTGTATACTGCGGCTCAGAGTATATAGGGTTTTAGGTATAGGGTTTTATTTTGGGTGCGGGGTTCCCCTTAATATCCATACAAGACCCAAAGTGGCTGGTAATAGGCTGGGTAGGGGAGGGATGGGGTAGCCATGTCATTTTTCTCAAAGATTTTCATCCATATTGTCTGGACAAGACATGACATTAAAGCCGCAAGCAGTTTTAAATGGCTTCTTTTTTTTCCTTTACAAATGTCATTTTGTGCAGGGACAGTTCTAAACACGGGAAACACATGTCACTTCACAGGCATACTTTAGACACCCCCCAGGTACCATATTTAAAGGAATATTTCACTTTTTTTTTCACTTTATGCATCATTAAAATCACTGCTCCCGAAAAAACGTCAGTTTTTAAAACTTCTTTTTGTATTGATACATGTCCCCTGGGGCAGGACCCGGGTCCCCAAACCTGTTTTATAACAATAACATGCATATTGGCCGTTATAATTAGCACTTTAGATTTTGAACGTTCGCGTCTATTGTAACTAATAGGGTTCTAACGTTCGTGCAAACTTTCGGTCCGTTCGCAGGTTCTGGTGCGAACGGAACCTGGGGGCGTTCGGCTCATCCCTAATCTTTGGTAAATCCATTGAAAAGTTCACAGCAACTCCACCTGACCCGCTTATACTCGCCTTGTCAGCAACTTCTCGACACTCCTTTATCCTTTGCAGCCCACATTAGAATGAGTGGTGTTGGCGACCAAGAAAAAGAAGTAACGTTACTTCCTTGTCATGTGGTAGTGCTCAGACCTAGTGATTGGCTGCTAGACCAAAGAAATGTCAAAGAGACGAAGGCCCCAGCATTGTCGTCCGAGGATAGGGAGTGTGTCAGAACTACAGAACACCCTCACTATCCTTTAGGCTAGGCTTCCATTTATACAGGTTGTGGTTGATGCGTTTTTTTGGTGCATTTTGTGTTGTGTTTTGCATTTTCTGAATATGCAAATTTGTATGCAATTTTTTTATGTTTTTGATGCTTTTTGCTTTTTTTTTTGTTTTGCTTATGGGAATATATGACAGTTCTGTTCATGTAGTGTGACTTTGATGTGGCTTTGCACTTTCTGGCACTCAAGTAGCATTAAAAGTCGCTACAGAGTAGCATCAAAGTAGTGCAGGAACCTTTATCTGTCCAAAGTTGCATTTTAGGTTTAGGGTTAGGGGCTAGGGCTAGGGTTAAATGTTAGGGTTAACACCTAGGGATAGTATTAAGTGTTAGGGTTAGAGTTAAGGGCTATGGTTAGAGTTAAATATTAGGGTAAAGGCTAGGGTTACATTTTAGGGTTAAGGTTAAGTGTTAAGGTTAGAGTTAAAGGCTAAATGTTAGGGTTAGGGTAAGGGCTAGGGCTAGTATTAAGTGTTAGGGTTAGAGTTAAGGGCTAGGGTTAGAGTTAAATATTAGGGTAAGGGCTAGGGTTAGAGTTAAATATTAGGGTAAGGGCTAGGGTTAGGGTTACATTTTAGGTTTAGTATTAAGTGTTAGGGTTAGAGTTAAGGGTGAGGGTTAAGGGCTAGAGTTAGAGTTAAATATTATGGTAAGGGCTATGGTTAGGGTTACATTTTAGGGTTAGGGTTAAGTGTTAGGGTTAGCGTTAAGGGCTAAATGTTAGGGTAAGGGCTAGGGCTAGTATTAAGTGTTAGGGTTAGAGTTAAGGGCTAGGGTTAAGGGCTAAGGTTAGAGTTAAATATTAAGGTAAGGGCTAGGGTTAGGGGCTAGGGTTAAGGTTAAATGATAGGGTTAGTGTGAAAGTTAAGGTTAGGGTTAGCGGCAATCATTGGGCTTGGGGTTAGCGGTAATCGTTAGGGTTAGGGGTAGTGGTAATTGTTATGGTTAGCATTCTAACCCTAACAATTACCGCTAACCCTAACACTTAACCCTAACCTTAACCCTAACCCTTAACCCTAGCCCTTAACCCTAACTCTTAACCCTAACATTTAACCCTAACCCTAGCCCTTAACCCTAACCCTAACATATAACCCTAGCCCTTCACCCTAACACTAACATTTGACCCTAGCCCTTAACCTAACCTTAGCCCTTAACCCTAACATGCCACTGGACACAAGGCTTCTGCACTAATTTGATGCTACTTGAGTGCCTGAGAGTGCAAAGTCCCATCAAAGTTGCATCAAAGTTGCACTACATGAACAGAACTGTCATACTTTCCTATTAACAAAAAAGCTTATTAAAAAAATGCATCAAAAACACATTAAAAAATACAACACTTGCAGTTTTAATGCTGGTCCTTTGAAGTCTAATACATGCAAAACGCAATCTGCTGCGGGGAAAAAAAAGTCCCTTACCCATTCCAAAAATGCAGCGGCTGGAAAACACATAGATGTGACTGTATCCAATAGGAAACCATGTTAATTGGTCTGTAATGCATTTCTGCAAAACGCTCTAAAAAATGCAGTGAACCTAGCCTTACTCCATAACATAATAAAATGGAGGAGAGGTTTAGGGACTTTACGTGAAATTATGGCCTGGTAAGGCCACCTATTTCCATCCCTTGGGACGTTAAATGAAAACATGGCCTGGTAAGGTCATGTGTTTCCATCCCTGTTATGATCAAAGTGGGGAGAGCAACGAGGGTGGGACTTTGAATGAAGTGCGAAATTGCAATGAAATAAAATGGTGAACAATTGGGAAGATTTAATGAGTTCATAAGAAGTATAACAAGCATATAATAATAATAATATCAGTTACAAGTGATGAAAGATACTGACAATAAGCATGATGACAACATAGATACATGATAATATGAACATTACAATATTCCACAGTACACCAAATTGGAATTAATATAAAACCATAGAGCGTGGGGTAATGCCTGCATGACAAGTAGCCTCAGTATCCTGTGGGGTAAATTTTATATGACAGCCATAGAAACTTGGGTATAATTTATGGAAAACACGACATTTGGTAACTCTGGAACGCCACTCACATAGAGCTACCAAATGTCGTGTTTTCCATAAATTCTACCGTTTTTTGCCATATGAGTGGATGTGTGGACTAGGAAAGTAAAAATACCAGTATATCGCCCTGAATTGAAGAAGTGGCAATTTAAAGACAAGAAAAACGTATTTTGGTAAAATAAAGCAATTTGATGTTCAGTAAACCAGATGACTCTGACCCATCCTGGACTCAAGGCCTTTCCAATTCAATAAGACACTTTGGATACCAACTGCCTACAAGTACATCTTTCCAGTGGTATCTAAAGGGCCTTGTTGAGTAGGAAAGGTCTAGAAAAAACCCATTCAGTGGTCCCATATGTTAAAAGGGGCGATCGGACCACTGATGGCCTTTTTCTAGACCTTTATTACTTAACAAATTCAAAACCCACCTGAAACCTCCATAGAAGATCCACGATTGGGACCTTAGTGGCATCAAGAACAACTTCTATGATTCTGCATGGGGACATGATTTCAGTCAACCTGCGCCTAGGTAAAGTTTCATGTCATTACCCCACAGGGTGGCCGCTGCCTCTACAGAGGTAAGATATTTAATTTTTTTTGTTCTATGGCCAGACCTGCTAAGTGAATCCCCATACTTGAGTCAACTACGTGCGCTATAAGGCCCTAGCACTCAACATTTGACCCAAGGGCCACACGTGGCCCTTTGATGTTTAAAGTGTGGTCCTTGAGCCCCAGCAGTCAGTAAATGGAGCATTGATTTGCTAATGGGGTTTTAATAGTAATAAAGTCTAATGGCCTGTACACGCGTTCGGACTTTCCGACGGGAAATGTTGGATGTGAGCTTGTTGTCCGAAAGTCCGACCGTGTGTAGGCTCCATCAAACATTTGCTGTCGGAATTTCCGCACACCAATGTTTAAGAGCAGGTTTTTGTTGTCGGAAAGTCGGAAAGTCCGATCGTGTGTACACAAGTCCGTCCCACAAAAGACCACGCATGCTCTGAATCAAGCAGAAGAGCCGCCCTGGCTATTGAACTTTCTTTTTTCTCGGCTCATCGTATGTGTTGTACGTCACCACGTTCTTGATGTTCGAAATTTCCGACAACATTTGTGTGACCGTGTGTATGCAAGACAAGTTTGAGTCAACATCCTTCAGAAGAAAATCCCCGGTTGTGTTGTCGGAATGTCCGATCGGGTGTCTGTGCCATTATGGTTTCATGTACCATGTCCCTAGTGTCTATTTGTCTCCATGACTTCAGTCTCCAACCACTCCTGAAGAACAATCTCTGACCATTTCCTCCAGCAATTCTTTGGTCTGTGACAGTTTTCTGTAGCATTACATGTAATGAATACCATATGTGGCCTTTTGGATACATTGGGGGATGCAATTGAGGCCCCCCTTTACCTTGCAAGTTGACAACCACTGCTAAAAGGGCTTTGCCATCTCCCTCTTTTCTATTCCAGTGGACACCCCAAGCTCCCCCAGGGGCTGATAGCTGGTCCCTCCGTGCACCACAACATCTTAGATCGTATCTAATGGGCTGTTACAGTGCAGACAATGGAAATGTGCCCATTGCAATCCTTGTTAATGTCAATTATATAGATGGGAGGTCGGAGTTGGGGGAGCAAAACTGCTACCTTGCCAAGGGCCCCATTCTTCTGTTACCCGTTTCTGACTCTGTAGGCAGCATTTCACTGCTTACTAGGGCTATTACTGATTAAAATTTTTGTGTTTGATTAGTTGATTTTTTTTTTAATCGATTAATTGACTAATTTCGATTAATTATAACGCACATACAGATCCAATTACTTTTAGCTGATCTCCTTGCATTGCAACTCTGCATTAGTCGGTGGTAAATGTGGTAAACACTATATACAATCACCCAACACTAGTTAGTTTCCACAATCCATGACTTAACTTCACAGTTCACACAAATACGGTTTAAATTCAAACTGTAGCACTGACGTAAGTCATTTTTTTTCCCACAGTAGCGTGACAATCCCTCCACCTCCGGTCTAACTAATCACTCTCACCTTATGGCATGGACCCCTGTGCAAACAGGTGGTCATGCAAGCGGGTATCAAAAAGGTTAACACGGACCATAAACTTCTCTCACGTCTCCTTAGATCTCAGCAAGGACGCCAGGTCATGGGTAGAAAGAAAAGATCTAAGTGCTCACCGCTTAAGTATAGGATTTAATTTTTGTGTTTAAACACAAACTACTCACATAAAGATGATAAAAACACAGCATGTAAAGCCGACAATCGCGTTAGTTCCGTAGGGCAGCTGCGGGTGATGTCATGCGTAGCTCCTCCCCCCGTACGCGTTACGTTCAATCAGAACTTCAATGTCACCGGACTCATCCCCCTTCTCTTCGTTAGCAGACAGAGGCACTTGGAGAAGGGGGAGGAGTCCGGTGATGTTGATGTCCATGACGTCACCGGATCTCAGACGGAACTCCCTGAAGACCCGGAAGCCGGCGGAGAGGTGAGTACTGATCAAAAGAACTTTGATCAATTCAAAAAAAATTCGATCAATTAAAAAAATTTATGATTAATCGAGGAATTAATCTTTAATTTGCACAGCCCTACTGCTTACACTTTTTTTTAAGCTTGCCATAAAAAACTTTGTTGCTCTGGGGGCACCACAAACAGTCTTCATTTCAGGCACTTTGATCAGCAAGGCTGAACAGTGAGGTAGAGAGGCCGCAATATCATCCATTTATCCGTTTCTGCTCCAGAATCAGCTGGAATGTACTTATCTGATTCCCCCCACAAATCTCCCCCCCCCTAGAAATGGAATCTCATGGCAAAGCGTGCACAGGTAAAATTGATTTAGGTGATATTGATTTTTATGAGAGTCTTTTTTCTCAGACTGACAAGAAATACCCAGTGTCGGACCTGACATCTATTAGAGGAGCGCTGCGAAGCTGAATACAGATGACAGAGCGGAGTGGGGGTGGGGAGGGGGGGTGTGCAACATAGATTTCCAATGAGACACTTACGTGTGCGCCACCGCAATGTCAACCTATCTGGGGCCAAAAAAAAAAAATCGTATCTGCGCTTAAAACGAGCGAATGTATTATTTAAGAGGAGCAAGAGCGGAATTACTGCGACCATTGTTGTGTGTGAGTGCGTCTGTGTGTATGTATGTTTATCCAAAAATGTATCACAAAACACTTTTATTGGTAAATGATTTTTATCTTTAAGATATAAAGAGAGGAGAAAGACGTGGGGGGAGAGAACGACCACAAAAATTTCAAACGGGGGATATAAATGATATTTATATACACAAACATATACAGTATATATATATATATATATATATATATATATATATATATATATATACACTGAGCAAAATTATAAACTCAACACTTTTGTGTTTGCCCCCATTTATCATGAGCTGAACGCAAAGATCTACGACTTTTTCTATGTACACAAAAGGCCTATTTCTCTCAAATATTGTTCACAAAATCTGTCTAAAGCCTCCTACACACGATCGGATTTTCCGCAGACAAAATCTCAGAATTTTGTCCGAAGGCGTGTGCCTGGATTTTGTCTTGCATACAAACGAAAGGAATTGTCGGCAAACAAACACGAACGTAGTGACGTACTACGTGTTTTTTTCAGCTCTTTATCAGCCCTTTATCACCACCCTTTGGGCTCCTTCTGCTAATTTTATGTTAGTAGAAGTTTGGTGAGTGTTGATTCGCGCTTTTCATTTTGCACTTTTCAGTTCACGCTTTTCATTTAGTGCTTTTCAGTTCACACTTTTCATTTTGTGCTTTTCATTTCGCGCTTTTCAGTTCGTTTCTGAATGGCCACTCGTCAACCAGACATGTTGCAGACTCGGAGGAGATAACGTGTTATTTATTATTGGCTTTGGAGTTATTGCTTTGACCCAAGTCCAGTCCAGGAACAGGAGGAGGAGGATTTCTTTGACCAAAAATTGGTTGCTTTATTAATCGTGACCAATTATTTCATATGCCTTTGCTGTGGGAGCTCCAGGAGAATAATCCAGATGATTTTCAGAATTATCTCTGGATGACGGACCCCTGCTTTCACCAACTCTTGGCATTGTTGACCCCCTATATTAAGAAGCAGGACACATGCATGAGGCTTTTATTTTATTTTTTGGTTGAATAATAATGATTTGATTTGGAAAATTTTCTATTTTTTTTGGATGCATAGAATGCACTTTTTGGTTAAGTTCTATTGGCAGATATCATGTCTAATTTTATATGTTTTCTTTTTTTTTAATGCACAATAAAAAAATTGTGGAGAATAATACTCGGCTATGTGTTTTACTTCAAATGACAGTTTGGGAGTCGGCAGTTACATTTAAAAAAATACAATGTAAAATTGACAAGGGACACCAACATAGTTGTATCTTTGATCTTAAAAACTACGGGATAATGGTGTTGTGGTAACTTGCCCAAAAAAAAAAAAAAATGCATAATAATATTACATATATATGCACACACAGATGCACACATGTCCCATGCACATACACACACAAACACACACACACATGTACGCACAGGCACAGAGCACACATATATACAAACGTGCACACATACATAGGGCCCATGCACACACACATTCACACACAGGCACAGAGCACATATAGATTCACACACACACACGCGACCCATACACACACACACGTACACACCTGACCCATGCACGCACACATATATACACACATGACCCATGCACACATGCATACACACATGACCCATGCACAAACAAGCACAGAGCAGATATATATATATATATACACACACATGAGGGCCCATGCACACACACACATATACACACCTACATATACACACGCACACACAGACATATATATATATATATATATATATACACACACACATATACACACCTACATATACACACGCACACACAGACACAGATATATATATATATATACACACACACACAAACACACACACAGGGCCCATGCACATACACAAATTCACAGAGCCCACATATATACACAGGCACACACACACACACACATTTACACACACACAGTGCTCTCGGTCTCTCTTGTTCATTTGAATAGCTTTCAAGGTAGGAAAATGGAAATGTAGAGCTTTGCCCTCTATTCCTGCAGCAGCGTCCTGGCAACAGAGCAATTTTCTATCATCAGGGATAAATGGCATTGAACAGTACATTCTGATAAAAAGGAGAGAAAGGGAGGAAAAAAAGAGCCTTAGCCCGAGAAGCCCATGATTGCTGCCCTTCCTGTCTGTCATCCCTTTTACAAAATCCTCTGTTCCAAATCTGAGCCGCATGCTGTCACAGCTAATAACGTCTTCTGCCGACAAGAGGGGGGAAGCAGCCTCGCCGCACAATGTTCCCATTTATTAAATAGAGTGCTTATTCAAAAATTGCAAATATCTTTGTTTGGTTCACTGCAAATTAATACCAAGATCTAGGAAGTTACATGATGCAGCAATTATCAGTGTCACAGCCCCGGCTTCTACACAGAACGTGCGTCTATTGGAGCCGCTAGCCAGTGTCTGTGCTGAGGACACCAATAACATGGAGCGCTTCCAGGGGATAGAATGTGGGTGATGGCCGCCTCTACCCGGCCTGTGCGCCATTCCCTTCTTTCCTTCTTTCTGTCTCCTTCTCTCTCTGTCCATCCCCCTCACTCTCTCTAACTCCCCTTCCTCATCCTATCCACCCTTTCCCCCATTCTTCTCTCTCTTCCTATTTTTTCTTGTACTCAGTTCCTCTTTCTCTATGCCCATCCATTTCCCTTTGTTCCTTTTACCTCTTTCTCTCCTTCTCCCTTTCCCCCTTTTCATTCTCTCTTCCTTTCTTTTTCCTTTATCTGTCCCCACCTTCGTTTTCTCTCCTATTTCTCCTCTTTCCTTCCTCCACTTTCATTCTCCCCCCTCTAATTCTACTTTCTCTTTCATTTGCTCCTCTTTGTTTCTCCTCTCTCTTTTCCCAGTTTCTATTCACTCCTCTCTATTTCTCCTTTTTTTATTCTTTTCTCTACTTTCAACCTTTTTTCTCTAGTTCTCTTTTCTCTTTTACCCACTTTAATTCTCTCCTCTGTATTTTTCCTTTTTTATTTTCCCCATTTTTATTCTCTCCTCTCTATTTCTCCTCTCTCTTGTCCCCACTTTCATTATTTTTCTCTCTTCTCTTTTCTTTCTTTTCCCCACTTTTATTCTTTCCTCTCTATTTCTTCTCCTCCTTGACACTGCTTTTGTTCACTCTCTTTTTTTTCTCTCTCTCTCCGTTCCCCACTTTGATCCTCTTCTCTAAATTTATTCTCTTTCTTTTCCTGACTTTCCTTCTCTCCTCTTAATTTCTCCTCTCTCTTTTTCCGACTTTCATTCTCTCCTCTCAATTTCCCCTCTCTCCTTTCCTCACTTTCATTCTCCCCTCAATTCCCCCTCTCTCCTTTCCTCACTATTATTCTCCCCTCTATTTCGCCTCTCTTTTTTCACCTATTTCATTCCATCCTCTCAATTTCTCCTCTCTCCTTTCCACACTTTAATTCTCCCCTCTATTTCTCCTCTCTTTTTTTCTCCTCTTTCATTCTGTCCTCTTTATTTCTCCTCTATCTTTAAACCACTTTTTTTCTCTCCTTAATTTCTCCTCTCTCCTTTCCTGGTGTTCATTCTCTCCTCTTAATTTCTCCTCGCTGCCTTCTGCACTTTCATTCTCCCCTCTCTATTTATGCTTTCTTTTTTACCTCATTCATTTTCTCCTCCATATTTCTCCTCTTTCCTTTCCACACTTTCATTCTTTCCTTTATATTTCTCCTCTCTTCTTTCTCCTCTTTCATTTTCTCCTCTCAATTTCTTCTCTCTCTTTTCCCAAATATCATTATCTCCTCTCAATTTCTCCTCTCTCTTTTCCCGACTTTCAATCTCTCCTCTCAATTTCTCCTCTCTCTTTTCCCAAATATCATTATCTCCTCTCAATTTCTCCTCTCTCTTTTCCCAACTTTCATTCTCTTCTCCAAATTTCCCCTCTCTCCTTTCCTCACTATTATTCTCCCCTCTATTTCTCCTCTCTTTTTTTCTCCTCTTTCATTCCCTCCTCTCAATTTCCCCTCTCTCCTTTCCACACATTCATTCTTCCCTCTATTTCTCCTCTCTTTTTTTCTCCTCTTTCATTCTGTCCTCTCTATTTTTCCTCTCTCTCTTTCAACCACTTTTGTTCTCTGCTCTTAATTTCTCCTCTCTCCTTTCCTGATGTTCATTCTCTCCTCTCAATTTCTCCTCACTCCTTTCTGTACTTTCATTCTCCCCTCTCTATTTCTCCTCTCTTTTTTTACCTCATTTGTTTTCTCTTCTATAATTCTCCTCTCTCTTGTCCCTGCATTCATTCTTTCTCTCTTCTTTTATTTCCCCCCTTCTTCTCCCACTTTCATTCTCTCCTCTCAGTTGCTCCTGACAACCTTCCTCACTTTCATTCTCCCCCTCTCTATTTCTGCTCTCTATTTCTGTTCTCTATTTCTCCTCTCTATTTCTCCTCTCTCTTTCCCCCACTTTAATTCCCCTCCTCTTTAGTTCTCTTTTCTCTTGTCCCTGCTTTCATTCTTTCTCTTCTTTTTTTTCCCTCTCTCTCCTTTCCCCACTTTCAACCCCTCTTCTCTCTTTTCCCTACTTTTATTCTCTCCTCTATTTCAACTCTCTCTTTCCCACACTTTTATTCTTTTCTCTCAATTCCTCCTCTCTCTTTTCCTAATTTTTCTTCCCCCCTCCCTATTTCTCCCCTATCTTATCTTCTATTCTCTTCTCTCTATTTCTTTTTTTTTTTTTTTCTCCACTTTCATTCTCTTTTCCCTATTTCTTCAATCTTTTTTCCCACTTTTTTTCTCTGCCTCCTTTTTAAACTCTCTTGTCCTGTGTCCATTTTTTCCCCTCCATTTCTCCTTTCCCAACTTTCATTTTCCCCTCTCTGTTTCTCCTTTCTTTTACCTACTTTCATTCTCTCCTCTGTATTTCTCTCTTCCCCATATTTCTCTCTCGTCTAGTTTATCTTCTCTTTCATTTTCTGCCCTTTTTCATCCTGCTTTTGTCTATGTCGGTCTTTCTCCCTCCATCTTTCCTTTTGTCTCTTTGAACCAAGGCCCCCCCATACTGCCCCCCATACTGCACCCAATGCTGGCCGCTCCACACATGCATCACTTGCTGTAATGAAATGGATGGGAACATGGAAATGCTGGAATAAGTAGGCAGAGTTTTGGCCTGGGGGTTCATGTTTAGTCCCTCTGCTGTAGATTCAAACTTTTAGGATAGAAAAATTTGGAAGAAGCTTTAACGTTATCTTCTTGTGGTGGGCAGAGAAATATTTTCTATCTTTCCAAGTTTCCGTCTTTTGAGAGAAAGAGACAGAAACTCCAGCATGGACATGTCTTTCCTGCAGCCCCCCCCCCCCCCCCCCCCCCCCCCCCCCCCCAAGAGATACAGCAACTGGAGCAACAAGGTGTGCCCATAACAAAAAAGTCAATATTGTGCTGGACAATCTCTTTAAAGTCAACCAAAAACCAAAGTTTAGGCCCCCATGTATCGCCACTCCTACTGTCCCAACACCTACCTTTCAAATCATGGATTTACATTTCCTCCGAACTCAGGTCTCACGGTTAAGGAACCACCTAAGCAACGTCAGCACACAAGAAGAGTTTCCAGGTCACTGATTGGTCCATTAGGCAAAGCCAGTTAAAGTGTTTGTTACCCCAACATTTCTTATATGTGCCTGATATGTGGCCATTGTACCATGTACTTGCGTTAAAAAGTATCCCGTTCTCTTTGTATTTCTTTCCTTCTGTGAAATACCTTGTGATCCTACCAGTCCCCCTGCTTACCTATTTCAAAGTAGGGAAGGGTCTAAAACCAGGTCAGTTCTCTTTTTGCTGTCTGTGTACCATCAGAGAGCTTCCCTTCACTTCCTGTCCCAGGGATGTAGCAGGAAGTGAAAGGAAATCTCTTTAAACTGAGGTGAATATCCCAACAGTTTTTGTTCCAGTGACAATGGTCACCATGACACACCGAGAGCAAAGAAAGTGGAACGATACCACTAGATGCATAGGGTTATCTTACTGGTATTGTTATCTTAAGGCTTAAGGCAGCTTCTGCACCCTAGAGCATCCTTTCTCAACTTTTTTACCCCAAGGGAACCCTTGCAATCATTTTCATGTCCCAAAAAAAGTAGTCCATTGGTGGTCTTTGGGAAATTGATCCCTCCGTTGGTGGTGGACAGTGGGAAGAATGCTCCCTTTACAGACATGGCTCTGGCTATGCCAAGTGGTGCTGGACCTGGAACTATGCAGGCACCATCACATGATTGGTCATTTAGCCTATGTTCAAGGAACCCTTAGCCACCTCTGGAGGAACCCTAGGGTTCCACGGAACCCTTGTTGAGAATGGCTGCCCTAGAGGATATCCACAGTCTCTTTGGCCTGTAGTGTAGTATAATGAGATTTGAAATTGAAGCGCCACACCACTGTTAAGTGGCCCAGATACAACTTCCATTAAAAGTCAGTCCAAATAATGTAGCCAATACGTTTCGGGGGGGGGGGGCGAGTGCCCCTTCATCAGGGCTCAACTGGCAACATTGTGAGCAAACCAGAATTGAACTGGATCTACAATTGTATTTTGTCTAGTGCCAGCCAAACAAGCTGCTAATAAGGCCCGTGCTTGTAATTCACACTGGAAAAAATTAGGGCTGTGGAAATTAAAGATTAATTCCTCGATTAATCGATTAATTTTTTTGATCGATCAAAATTCTTTTGATCGGTACTCACCTCTCCGCTGGCTTCCGGGTCTTCAGGGAGTTCCGTCGGAGATCCGGTGATGTCACAGACATCAACGTCACCGGACTCCTCCCCCCTTCCCCAAGTGCCTCCGTCTGCTAACGAAGAGAAGGGGGGAGGAGTCCAGTGACGTCAAAGTTCTGATTGAACGTAACACGTACGGGGGGAGGAGCTACGCATGACGTCAACCGGTGCTGCCCTACGGAACTAACACGATTGTCGGCTTTACATGCTGTGTTTTTATCATCTTTATATGAGTAGTTTGTGTTTGAACACAAAAATTGAATCTTATACTTAAGCGGTGAGCACTTAGATCTTTTCTTTCTACCCATGACCTGGCGTCCTTGCTGAGATCTAAGGAGACGTGAGAAAAGTTTATGGTCCGTGTTAACCCTTTTGATACCCGCTGGCATGACTACCTGTTTGCACAGGGGTCCATGCCATAAGGTGAGAGTGATTAGTTAGACCGGAGGTGGAGGGATTGTCACGCTACTGTGGAAAAAAATGACTTACGTCAGTGCTACAGTTTGAATTTAAAATGTATTTGTGTGAACTATGAAGTTAAGTCATGGATTGTGGAAACTAACTAGTGTCGGGTGATTGTATATAGTGTATTCCACATTTAGCACTGACTAATGCAGAGTTGCAATGCAAGGAGATCAGCTAAAAGTAGTTGGATCTGTATGTGCGTTACAATTAATCTAAATTAGTTGATTAATCCATTAAAAAAAAATCGATTAATCGAACACGAAAATTTTAATCAGTAACAGCCCTAGAAAAAATACAATTGTAGGTCCAGTTTATGTCTGGTTTGTTTACATTGTTGCCAATCAAGTCCTGATGAAGAGGGAGCTTGAGCCAATGAAACGCGTTGGCAACTTTTTAGGATTGTCCCCCTGACTTTTAACGGAATAAAGTTGTATCTGGACCTCTTCTTAGCAGTGTTGTGGCGCTTCAATTTCAGTTCTTGATACCTTACACTAAGAGTGAGATGGGGGTTCTAACCCTTCCCCACTCTATCCACAATAAAAAAAAAAGTTTTGGCTAGAGATAAACTCTAAAACACACACATAGATCATTCAAATCAAAAGCTACAAGTTTAAAATGCGTTAAGGCCTTCTGTAGTTTGCTCTTTTCTCTACA
>CM053030.1:502889823-503066635 GCA_028564925.1 Lithobates sylvaticus
ATATAAAAAATAAAAAAAAATAAAAAAAAATAAAAAAAAAAAAAAAAAAAATAAAATAAAAAAAATAAAAAACAAATAAAAAAAAAAAATAAAAAAAAAAATAAAAAAAAACTAAAAATTAAAAAAAAAAAATTTTAAAAAATTATATAAATTCAAATTAAAATCTAACCTGAATAGGGGGGTGGTAAAACTATGCTGCTATTATGCTCAATATCAGTTATAGGGGATGCAAGTCCAGCTTCTGGTATTGTTCTGTATCTACTTCAAACAAAATATAGAGATATAAACATATGTGTACATACATATATATAATATGTGTGAAACTTGATTAAAAGTATATAAAAAAAAAATTGAAAGATACACATTGCACACATAAAAAATCCTATACCGTCTAAACCCATAATAGTCCATTTATATATAAAACCCTAGGTATAAAACTCCACTTATCGGATGTAAAAAACCTTGTGATATGTGTAAAACATTCCTACGCTATACGTAAAAGATAGGGATGTTAGACTAGTCATTGTGGTGGAACAAATCTCCATATGTGCCTTTTTCAATCGGATTACTATGACCGCTGTGACCTTTTAGTGTCAGTGACCTGTATTCAGTTCCTTATATAGAGCATAGCTCTTATGAGAGACCCTATTTATTAAAGAAAGTTGCTTTTTGGGAACAGGCTTTTTTACATGTGGATGCAGCCTTCTATATTTTATATTGTAGACATAAATAAATAAATAAATATATATATATATATATATATATAATAAATATAATAAATATATATATAAAATAAGAAATATATGAATAGATCAATCTGTGTCTGGGAGGAATCAATAAATACATAAATATATATATATATATATAAAATCGTGTATAGATAAAACCATATATATATAAAAAAGAGGAATAAAATCCATGAACTATGTGTCACTTATAAAACAGTTGATGTCGAGCTCAACGTTCAAGCCTTTAGGCACTAGGACATCTACTGAGTAGATCTAATGAGTTTCGCGTTTGGATAGCTCCCGTACTAGGTTAGTTCCTCTCCAGTGCGGTTGGATCTGTTCAACCCCCCAAAATAGTAGGCCGGATGCATCCCTGTCATGCTTCAGCTTGAAGTGCAGAGACACATTGTGGTCTTTGTACCCTCTTTTTATGTTATGAATGTGCTCTGCAATTCGTACTCTAAGTTTCCTTTTGGTTCGTCCAATGTAGATCAATCCACACGGACATTTTAAAGCATAGACCACATGGGTAGAGTTGCAAGTAATGAATTGCTCAATTGAAAATGTTTGGTTGTTCACTGATGAGCTGAAGCTCTCAAGTGCTCTGCTGGGTGAAGTTATTTCTCGGCAGGCTTTACATCTTCTACAGGCATAGAATCCTTTTCTGTCCCAGAACGTGGGTGGTCTTTTCGGAGGGTCTACGATTTTCCGTACGATTTTGTCTCCAAAATTAGTAGACTTTCTGTAAATGAACTGAGGTACCTGTGGTAATTCGGTGTTAAGCTTTTTGTCTAACAGGAGTATATGCCAATGCTGTTTAAATATCTCTTCAATTTCTTTATATTGAGAATGATACCCAGATATGAAACCCCATTCCTTGCTACTGGTTGATTTTTGGGTCTCTTTTTGTTGAACTGCTGGTTCGATATCCTTTTCTTTCAGGCAGACCGATCTGGGTATTCTCTTCACCTCTTCTACTACTTTGTCCAGGATACTTGGGTTATAACCTTTTGTTACAAACCTATCTGTTAAAATGTTGGCCTGTTCCACGAAGTTGGAATCTTCCGAACAGTTTCTCCGTACCCGCATGATCTGACCCTTCGGGATGTTCTTGAGCCATTGTGGATGATGCCCACTTGTTATTGGTAGATAGCTGTTCCTATCCGTTTTTTTGAAAAAAACTTTTGTTTCAAGATTCTCTCCTTTTCTGTATATGGTGACATCCAAATAGTTGATCTCTTCCTTACTTCTTTCTGATGTTAAAACTATATTGCGGTCATTTTTGTTTAAAAAACTTAAAAACAAGTCCAAAGCGCACTCTGTTCCAGCCCAAATAAAAAATAGGTCGTCTATAAAACGTTTATAAAATAATAATTCTGTTGGTTGTTGGTTAAAAATTATTTTATCCTCCCACTCGGCCATAAATAAATTTGCTATACTGGGTGCAAATTTTGCGCCCATAGCTACTCCGCCTTGCTGTGAGTAGAACGTTTTATTGAACCAAAAATAATTGTGCCCCAAACAAAAATCTAAACTGTTTCTTAGGAAAATTTTCTGATTGTGGGGTAAGTCTTCCCTTTTGCTCAAGGCCCAGTTTAGGGCCAGGAGCGCGTCATCGTGTTGAATAATTGAGTATAATGATGACACATCAGCTGTTACAAGCCATATCTGTGGTTTGTTGGTGAGATCAACATTTTGTAACAGGTTCAGGAAGTTCTTTGTGTCCTTCAGATACGATCTGGTGTTCTGGACACTCTTCTGGAGGAACTTGTCCAAATATTGTCCTAAACGGGAGGATACCGACTCTATGGAATTCACAATGGGCCTTGCCGGAGGGTTTACAGGATCCTTGTGGATTTTTGGCAAAGTGTATAGTGTCGGCACCCTACTACTCGTTGGTGCCAGATATTTACTTTCTTTAGTTGAAAGAACACCCGTGGTTTTCACCATATCTATTAGTGCTTCCAGTTGGTTTCTGTATATTGTAGTGGGGTCTTTATCCAGTTTCTTGTATGTGTTCGTGTCCGATAACATACTTGAGATTTGATTCTCATAATATTCTTTCGTTAGTAATACGACCCCTCCTCCTTTATCGGCTGGTCTTATGATAATGTTCTTGCGTTTTTCTAGCATTTCTATCCCCTCATTTATATGTCTCACGTTCACTTCTTTTTTAGGTCTGATAGATTCTAGATCGTGTAGTACAAGTCCCTTAAATACCTCGATCTGGTGATTGGGGTTATTTGGGGGGTTGAACAGAGATTTATTTTTTAGGCCACTATTTATGACACCATTAGAATAGGTCACAGCTGGTCTAATACTCGGTGTAGTGCCCAAAAAATGCTTTTTTATGTTTAATTTCCTGATGTATTTGTGTATGTCAATGTAGACATCAAACTTGTTTATAGGTTTTTTTATGCCGCATTTCAATCCTAAGTTTAAAATATTCAATTCTTTATGGGTTAGCTCTATTGGTGTTAGATTATATATCCCTGTTACTCTGATCCCCTTCTTCTTTTGCTGGGACCTCTGCCCTGCAGCCTCTAATGTTTCTTCCTTTAGAAACCCATTCTCTTCCGTGCCCCCCCTTTGTTGGTTTGGGTATGGGCCTGCCCATGGTGCTGGGGCCTGGGCTCCCCTGTGGTGGGGGTACGGTTGTTGGTGTGGTTGTTGGTATCCTGGGGGGTGGGGAGGTCCCGGTGGTCTCCCTCTCCGAGATTGAGCACCTCGACCCCTCCACTGGTTCCCTCTCCCCCTCCCTAAAAAAGGACGAGGTTGATAGTGTGCATTGTAACCGCCCTGCTGATGAGGGGGCGGGTATCTGTTATACGGCGGGGCATTCTGGGGTGTTCTGTAATATGCTCCCCCTTGTTGATCCATATTCTGTCTCCCTCTATTTGTGTTTACTCTCCCCCTCCCTCTTTTAACAGGAGTGGAGTAATATAATGGGGATTGAATCCCCATGTGTTCCCTATTACCATTTGCCCGAGGTGTCTCGGGTATAGTGGGGTCTTGAGTGGGTGCTGCATTAGTCTGAGAGGTAGGTATTTCTGGCTGGGATATAGGATATATCTGATCTCTGTTAGTCCCTTGTGTGCCTGGCTGTTGCCATGAATAAATGGTATTTTGTTTGAAGTCATTTAAATCCCTCTGGAATTTTTTAATTTTCTTTTTTTGCGTGTCCCTATCTACTTTCTCTAATCTCTTTTGTGTTCTTAAATTAAACTCAATGATCTGCTGACTATCTTTGATAGGGTCTAACTCTTTTTGCAAGTTTTTTATTTTTGTCTCTATGTTGTTCATTTTCTTCTTTTTACGTTGTAAAATTAGATCCTGTAGTTTATGTCCTACCCCATTAAAGAATTCAAGCCATTCCTGGCTAGATTCGGGGTCATCAAGACCATCTTGAGGAGTGACATCCCATCTTAAACTCCTTATGATGATCTTTTCTTTTAGATAGTGTTCCATGGTACATATGTCCCACCAGGCCCTAACCTGTTTTTCTAAAGCATTGCTTAATGCTGCCATGGCTCCATTATAATTTACTTCGCTCGGGGTGGGTGCATGATTTAAAAACAATGTGTCCATGTCTAATTGACGATTACTCAAAAATTTAAGTACATCCATAGCTGCAGAGATAAACAACAAAATACAATCGAAAAGGATAGTGCCTCAAAAATCTGCCGTCCTATGGGCCTATCACTCCGCGCTCCTGGATTTAACGTACTTAGGGATAAATCATAGACACACACGTATTAAGATATCAATACCTAATATCACTATTAGGTATCAGTAAAGCAGCCACTATAAAATACGATACAATTGACAGGCAGAGTGCATTTTATTACAAAGCTAATGATTATTTGTTTATGGGTACGCAGATTTTAATAAGGGGGGTATTGGATAATACAATAAAGTTTAATTTTACCAAACTGTACTACGCTATCTGCACCATTATTTTCTTCATATATGTATGCTGGGTTGGAGTGGATCCTTTCCTAAGCTTGCAGAAGGTGAAGAGGGGACCGTGTCGAGGAGATAGCAGTGTCGTTTGGCTTATGATTTAAATGCCCATTTTTATCATATTTCTGGTGAGTGCATCCCCAAAGGGGAGTGTGTACTGCACGCGGTGAAACGGGGATATCCGGTGGAAGGTGTATCACTCTTTCTTTGCGATTTGAGGCTCACTACACCATTATGAACTTTATTTTGGGTCACCATGCTTTTTGAATGAACTTTCTTGACACAAAAAGACTGCATTTTTAGCGCTGCTGCAATGTTTTAAAGGGACAAACGCCTGTCTTGTAAATTAGAAGATTCATAAATTCGTAAATTCAAAAATTCATAAATTCATAAATTCTAAAATTCGTAAATTAGGAAATTCACTAATTCGAAAATTTATATATTTTGAAAATTCATAGATTTGTACATTCGTAAATTAGGAAATTCGTAAAATTACTAAATTCAAAAACTTCTAAATTCAAAAATTCGTAAATTTGTAAATTAGGAGATTCATAAATTCGTAAATTCAAAAGTTCATAAATTTGTAAATTTGAAAATTCGTAATTTCAAAAATTTGGAAATTCGTAATTTCAAAAATTTGGAAATTCGTAATTTCAAACATTTGAAAATTCGTCAATTCATAAATCCGAAAATAAGGAGTATCCGTAAGAACAAAAATCAGAAAATTCTAAATAATAACTAAGTAACTAGTAATAACTGACTATTAAATTATAGGTCTTGGAATTTCCTTTCAAATTTGGCTGTTAGTGAACCTGATGAATGCGAATTTATCCGAAGTTACGAATTATCCGAAATAACGAATGCCGCATCTAAACAAATGGAACGGAACAAATTAATAATAAGTAATAATAATAAAAAGTTTTGATTATTATTATTGTTATTTATTATTAATAATTTGTTACATTCCATTAGTTGAGATGCAGCATTCGTTATTTTGGATAATTCGTAACTTCCGATCAATTCGTATTCGTTATGTTCACCAACAGCCAAATTTTAAAGGAAATTCCAATACCTATAATTTAATAGTTAGTTATTATTTTAGATTTTCAAAATTTTCAGGTTTTCGGATTTCTGAATTTCTGAATTTTCGAATTTTCAAATTTTCAAATTTACGAATTTTCGAATTTAGGAATATTCAGAAAAGTTTGTTAAATGGGTTTTTGTTCATTTGGATGTTTCTGAATTAATGAATTTAATCTAAATTTGTTGAAAAACGAATTTGGAACAAAACTAATTGCACGTTCTATTAGCGAATGAAGTTCACATCACATCCACTTTGCTGGTTCCCATCTTTCTCTAGGCCCGGAGTCTGCACACATTTCAGTACGAGGTCCGCATGGCATCATTTGTAAATATTCACAGGCTGGAAACAGATCCGTTTTATAAATGAATAAATTTATTTTATGTTGAACTGTTTTTGTAATCAGCATAATATGATTCAGAGTAACAGGGAAACAACTAGTAAAACAAAGCAAAGAAATCCAAAATACACCGAGCCATTAATAAAGGTTGAGCAAAAATACACTCCGTCTTCCCTGATTTAATGTCCCCTTAAAGCCGTATTAAAACCAAAAGTGTCATATATTGCAGCTTACTAATCATTAGATGGGATGGCTGCATTCGTTTTCTGCTGTGAAAAAAAACAGACTTACTGGCTGGATCACCGGGTGAAAACAGAAGAAAGAAAGCCTAAAAAGGGAAACTGACGGAGACATCTCATCTAAGAATTGGTAAGCTGCAATATAATCAATGTGCTTCAAGAATCCCCCCCCCCCCCAACATCAGGGTCCTTCCTTCGATCAGAGCCCACATCAGAGTCCCTCCTTACATCAGAGTCCACATCAGAGTCCCTCCTTACATCAGAGTCCACATCAGAGTCCCACTTACATCAGAGTCCACATTAGAGTCTCTCCTTATATCAGAGTCCACATCAGAGCCCACCTTACATCAGAGTCCACATCAGAGCCCACCTTACATCAGAGTCCACATCAGAGCCCCCTTACATCAGAGTTCACATCAGAGCCCCCCCTTACATCAGAGTCCACATCAGAGCCCCCCTTACATCAGAGCCCACATCAGAGTCCCTACTTCGATTAGAGTCCACACCAGCGTCTCCCCTTACATTAGAGCCCCCCTCAGAGTCCCTCCTTCGATCAGAGTCCACCTTTACATCAGAGTCCACATTTAAGTCCCTCCTTACATCAGAGTCCACATCAGAGTCCCTCCTTACATCAGAGTCCACATCAGAGCCCCACTTACATCAGAGTCCACATTAGAGTCTCTCCTTACATCATAGTCCACATCAGAGTCCCTCCTTACATCAGAGTCCACATCAGAGCCCACCTTACATCATAGTCCACATCAGAGTCCCTCCTTACATCAGAGTCCACATCAGAGCCCACCTTACATCAGAGTCCACATTAGAGTCCCTACTTCGATTAGAGTCCACACCAGAGTCTCCCCTTACATTAGAGTCTCCTTCAGAGTCCTCTTTATGTCATAGTTCCCCCTTATTTTGGAGGCCCCGTTTTAATCAGAATCCACACCAGAGCCCCACCTTACATCGGGGTTCACCACCAGGGCGGAGACTGTGTACATGAGCTGTGGGCTGGGTAGAATCTTGTAGAGGGCCCCATGTGGCCCACAAGCTAAAATTTGGAGACCCCCGCTAAGTAAAAATGTATTTTGCTGGTTGAACTCCTCCTAGTAAATGACTACAGTTGTCTCTACTACAGAAACAGTTTATTCTGATATGCACGATCAGCAACGATTCTATTGCAGGGAAATCTTCAATCGTCTATTTATGTGTGAGCCAAATAATTTTTTTTTTTCCTTGCTTATGATTGAATACAATATGTAAAGTGAGCCCAACTTCACCCCATTTACTAAGCTTAGTAAAAATTCACTTTTCTTAGTTGAAAGTGTGTTCTCATTTAAGGGTGGCATTTACTGCCAGCACCATTATACTGTGTGCCATAGATCACTCACTTACAATCATTTTGGGCTCTTTCAGATAGGTGGCCAGGGGGCGTGGTAAAAATGAGTGGCTGAGCCGTGGTTTTACCTCCCCCCTGGTCGCCCACCCGAACTATCCTAGTACAGCTGGATGGGGCTGTACAGATGCCATGACCGCAATGCTTTGCTTCATGGCCATGGCGTTTTTAACTTGGGTTTCAGAGTTTGACTTGCCCGTTGAGTTTAATGGGGCAGTATGGCATTAAAGGGTTAAATCAGATGGTGAGCGGGCATTATAATGCCCTCTCAATTGCCTTCTGAAAAGCGATCTGAACCCAGATTATTTATTATAGGGCACCCCACTCCACCACAAGTGTGAAAGAGCCCTTAGAATAAATACTGTGCTTATCAATGTTCACCGACCTTTAGTCCCTGTGCGATTTTTCACGCTTTGGTCATCGCATGACAATGCAAGACAAGAGCAATATTGTTTATGGAGCCCAATCACACCTTGAAAAGGGTGCAGGCAGGCACTTATTTTTGGTGCATTTTCGGTCAGATAGATATAAACTGGAGCGCATGACAAACATGTAAAAATACATTGAAATGATACGTTAAAAAAAAAACGCAGGAAAATGCAGACGCACAAATGTGAGCCAGGCCTTAGAGAGCAATGTCTTATTCTATTTAAATTCAATGAATACTTCAAAAAATCATCAAATCCAAAACAAATTCAATAGTTAAAGTGGTTCTAAAGTTTAAATTGTTTTTACCTTAATTCATTCTCTACATTAAGGTAAAAAAATGTCTCACTAACTGTTTACCCCCCACCGGTCCCTAAACACTCATCTGACCCCTCTCTCACCGTTCCAGCGATGTCTCATTTGCAGCACCGCTCTCCTCTCAATTGGCTCCTGTTGCTGCCAGTCAAACTCCTGTGATAAGGGAACGGGGGGCATGTCTAGGGACACACACAGCCCGGCTCAGGAATGCACATGCACAGGTTCCTTCATAGTACCTGGCTTGCCAAGAAAGCACAATGAAGCAGGAAGAAGTGGACAGCACCGGTGGGGGACGAGGGATGGGCAAGAGGGGCAGATGGTTGGGCGCAGCAGAGCAAGGTGGCAGAGAATGAATCTAGGGTGATACCCAGTGGCAGCTGCTTCATTATAGGCACAGGAGCCCAATGCGCCCGGCCCCCTAATATATATGCAGGGCACTGATTGCATGGATTTCAATGTTTTTTGTTTTTTTTTGCTTCTCCTCCCGACCAATCGGGAAGCGGGATTAAGACCCGATTGGCCGAGAGAAGCAGGAGCAGAAGCAGGGGGGAAGCCACCGAGGAGGAGACTCAGGGGCAGGGCCAGTGCTACCACTAGGCAAACTAGGCAGCCTCCTAGGGCACCCAGCCACTGGTGTTCCTACTCTAATATTTCTGCAGCAAGCAACTATGTCTCAGCATCAGCAGGCAGCCGCTGCTCCGTTCGCACATAGTGTAAGCGGCGGAGGACTGTGTCTGTGTCCCGACTCCCGAATGAATGGAAGCAAGCAAATATTCATTGATGGGCACTGGTGAGGCTGCATTGAGTGGTGCTGGTGAGGCTGCATTTGATGGACGCTGGTGAGGCTGTATTTGATGGGTGCTGGTGAGGCTGCATTTGATGGGCACTGGTAGGCTGCATTTGATGGAAGCTGGTGAGGCTGCATTTGATGGGTGCAGGTGAGACTGCATTTGATGGGCGCTGGTAGGCTGCATTTGATGGGCGCTGGTGAGGCTGCATTTGATGGGCGCTGGTAGGCTGCATTTGATGGGCGCTGGTGAGGCTGCATTTGATGGGTGCTGGTGAGGCTGCATTTGATGGACGCTGGTGAGGCTGCATTTGATGGGCACTGGTGAGGCTGCTTTTGGTGGGCCCTGGTGAGGCTGCTTTTAGTGGGCGCTGGTGAGGCTGCATTTGATGGGTGCTGATGAGGCTGCATTTGATGGGCGCTGGTGAGGGCTGCATTTGATGGGCACTTAAAAAGGTGGGGTTTACATGGGCAGGAAAGGGGGTGCAGTCAGGGGTGGAGCCAGGAGGGTGGCAATATGAGGTCTCGCCTAGGGTGTCAAAAATCCTTGCACCAGCCCTGCTCAGGGGGAAGCTCCTGAAGCTGCCCGCGACCTGGATGGGATAAGTGTGGGGCTGGTTGGTGGACAGGTGAACGACGGGGGGGGGGGGTGTTTGTTCAACAATTGACCGAATGACGGAGGGGGTGGGGGGGTTAATCGATCGACCGAATGCGGGGAGTGTGGGGGTTTGTTTGCCGCCCCCCTAAAATGGAGCACCAGCCGCCACTACCCCAACATGCATTAGCAGTGGGGGAGGGGCACAGTTCTGTATTTTTTATTACTAGTATCTATTTCTCTTTTATTTTTTTGGTGCTATTTTAATGTTGTTGCTATTATTGTTTTTCCCGTTCTGTCCTTATCTCCCTATCTTTTGCTTCTACTCTCTTATTTTGTTCCTGCGGCTCATAAGATTGTACTACAGCAATTATAAATAGAATAATGAATGTAATATTAATGCAACCAATTTCTCCGGGCATGCCTGACCCAATTTTGTAATTAATTAGTGTATCAGAATAGAAGAGCAAATTAGCTGAAGTGATTTCTCCCACTGCATCAACCTCAGCGGCTCCCTCCCCGGGAATGTGTGTAGTAGAGAGAACGCATCGCGTGCTAATGATCGTCATTTCATTGGAAGTGTTCCTGTGTGTATGAGGGCCGGATCGCACAACCATCATCAGAAAAGAACGCCTGTGCCGTGCTGGGACTTATAGTCCCACCACAGATAAACACACCCATTGTATAAAATTGGACTTGTCTCTGAGATACTCCTAGGATTTGATTTACTAAAGAAGTAACGGCTGATCGATTAGTAAATAAGGTGACGCGGTGTTCGCGCTGAATATCCAATCACATGGGAATGACATTTGAAAAGACAAATCAGGATTTTTGCCGATACGTGATTGGATGATTGGAATCAACACAACGTCACATCACGGACTAGGCCAGCGATGGGGAACCTTGGCACCCCAGATGTTTTGAAACTACATCCCACAACAACACCTCCCAATTAGGGATTTACACAGGGCTATACCAAGCAGCCGCAGCCAAAGATGATGGCTGGGGAGTCGTAGGGGGAGAGAAGAGTCCTGTTCGTTTTCGAGTTTAGTGTTTGTGGGGCCTGTAAAGTACAAAACAACCTCAATGTGTACTGGTCCTTTAAGAATAAAAATGGTGTAGGACCCCCTTCAAAAGCAAAAAACAGACCCTTATTTACAAACAAAAATGAAGCCAGCTGGGAAATGTTATAAATAATTTTGGTATTTTTTCAAAATTCTGTTGCGTTTTTGCTGAAGACATTGTACTGGTGCAAAAATTCACGTGCAGGTTTAAGCAGTAATAATAGTAATTCAAAATAAATAAATATTTAAAAGGTAAAATTGTAAAAAAAAGAAAAAACACTGGCACCCCCCCCCCCCCCCTAAAAAAAAATGAAAGCATTGTAAAAAAACAAAAAAACAACAAAAAATATATAAATTGTTAAAAGAATAAAAAAAAAAAAAATTGGAAAAAATTAAATAAAAAAATAAAAAAATACTGACACAGTCCACTGTCACATGACATTAAAAAAAAGTATCAGTAATCAGTATCGACGAGTACTTGAAAAAAGTATCGATACTTGTACTCAGTCTTTAAAAAGCTGTATCGGTGCAACCTTAGTAAGCATGTAAATTACAGCATCCATCCGTATGTGTTTTCTAGTTCATTTTTTTTTATATGCAGTGTATTTCATTTTGCACATGTTTTCATTATTCTGCTGGGCATTACAAAAATACCTAATTTGCTCATTGGATTAAATTTTTTTTATTTTACATGCATTTGTTTGCATTCCACAACTCTTATAAAATGCAAATGTTCAAACTAGGGCAAAGGGGCTATTTAGGTTCATTTGTGTGCTTAGAGGTGCATTTTTTGTAGTATTAGGCTGAGTTCACACTATTGCGAATTAGATGCAGGTTTCCGATTGTGGAGATTTTGACTGGCTCTCTATGTGCGTCTTTTGGTCCGTTTCAGGTCCGAATTCAGCCCAAAAAAGCTGAAATCGGACCTGAAACGGTGAATGGAGATGCACCGGACTCCTGCTGTGAGCCGCTGCGATCTCTAGTGTGAACCCAGCCTAAAGGTGTGTTGTATTGTTTCAATGTGCATTTCCTTTATGCATTTTTAGTGTTTTTTTATTTAATTTAGAATTTGAAATGGATAGAGTTAAAAGCCATAGGCCAAGACTTGTTAATACCTGTTCTCAATGCATCAAAATGCTCTGTGATATTTATCATTTACTTCTATGGGCCTCCTCACAGACTTAACCCCTAAGCACCAACAGTACGCAAATATATGGCCTCTCGGCTGCTGGGCCTTGGCACAGACACGGTCGGATAAAGTTGTCGGAAAATATGATCATTCTGAACGTGGTGACGTTCGTTGCGTACAACGGAACTATGTAGAGGCTATTAGCCAATAGCTTTGGTCTCGTAATTTGATCTGAGCATGCGTGGCACTTTGTCCGTCAGAATTCTCTACACACGATCATAAAAAGTCAGATCGGATTTTGTTGTCCGAAAATTTGAGAGCAGGATCTCAAATTTTTTTCGTTGGAAATTCCAACGGAAAAAGGCAGATGGAGCCCACACACAGGCGGATTTTCTGACAACATGGTCCGATCGGACATTTTCCGTCGGAATTTCTGACCGTGTGTACGGGGCATTAGGCGTTTACTGAAACAGCTTTTCTCTACCAGAGTTCCTTCAGAGGTTGCAAGAGGTTCCTTGAGCAATGAGCAGAGAACAACTCATGCCTAAAGCTAAAGTCCAGATCATCCTTTTCTAACCAGGGTTCCTTCAGAGGTTGCAAGGGTTTCCTTGAGCAATGAGCAAGGAACGACTCCATGTATAAAGATAGTGTCCAGATTGGCCTCTCTCAACCATGGTTCTTCCAAGGGTTGTTGGGGGTTCCTTGAGCAATGAGCAAGGAACTCCTCCAGAAACATAACTAGAACCTACAGGATCGCAGTGCAAGAAACCATGAAGGCCCCCCAACCCCTCCCCCTTTCCATCGGTCCCAGGGCCTTTCCCTATGAGGCTGGTTCCCTTCCCACTGATCCTGAGGCCCTTTACTCCAGTCCCCAAGACCTTTATTAAAAACAAAAAAAACAGGAGCGCAGGATCCCATTAAAAGCAAATAGTATTTATTGGTACAAAAAACATAGCACACTTACATTCAAGTAGCTCTATATCAACATGGATGGAAGAGACCGAGATGTACACACAGACAGGCAGGACTGTATGAAGCAGAAGCAGCTGGCATCGGGGGACCCCCTCAGTGTGGCAAACAGTGTCTGACTCAAGCAGCATTACCCACTGCTATTCCACCTTGTGGATGTGTTCTACATCTATTCAGGGGGTGGTAACGCATTTAGATGGTGTTCCTTTTATTCCCTTTATTATGGTCCCACGATGGTACCCTTTCACATGTTATGCAGTGGGCCCCCTTCCTGCCATCTTGCCCCCCCCCAAGGTGGCGGAATGCCAAGGCCCGGTCGCAAGTGCAACCTTTGCAACCCTGGTAATACAGTACTTCTCCATGCCTGATTCTAGTGTCCATATCGTCCTTTCACAACTGGGTTGCTAGAGGTTCCTTGCGAAATTAGCAGTTTCCACCTTTCAGATAAGTAACCACTGAAGTAAATGATCTTTTAGCTATCTAAGGGGGATTGGGATAGTTCCTATTGACCACAATTGTAAAGGAGCACCATTCCCACTGGCCATTATGTTATTGTGCTGTGAGCACCAGATATAGTCATTTTGCAGCCTGGGATCCCTGAGACCAGAAATTTATTTCAAAGGTTTCTCAGTGTTAAAAAGTTTGAGAAAGGCTGCTCTAAAAGCCAAAAATGATACAAAAGTGCAGATTTTTTTTTCACAAATTTCACTTCACAAGGCTGAATGAGTTATGTAGATTAAACCAATAGAACATCATTTCTAATTTTCTGCTTTAGGGAAAGGCTATAAATTACTCCAAAGCCGAGTTGACAGTAGAAGTACACAGTAGTGAAGTTTTCATTTCAACTTAAAATGTTATTGCCTCATTTTCTTCCAGACAACATAAATCATGTGAATATAACTGATATACAACATACAGCTTAAAAGCAATTAGCCACGTATGCATATCAAATATGTCTCATTTGATGACCTACAGTAATATGGAAAAATAAATTCTATTATTGCATTTGTGCGTATTGCATTCACTGATGCAATTTGCAAGATTTCAAATTTAATCCTATCTTTAAAAAACTTTCTCCAATAACTCCTAAAATTCTTTAAAGTAGACCCGTACTATAACCATGTTGGGCAAAGAGTTTCACTTTAATGCCGGGCCCTGCAGATGCCTACAGTGGATCTAAACCAATCACAATAATCTCATCTAAGTTTTACAATTTTGATGTAATTTGAAAAGTCTTTTTCCTTTTTTTTAAATGTAGCTTTGGTTAAAAAAATATCTGCTGACCATGCCAAGAAGGTCCTTATTAAAGAGGAACGTAGTCATGTCCTTTTAAAGTGATTGTAAATTATATATATATATTTTTTTCAATTTAAAGCGGTGGTAAAGTCCAAAAAAAAAAATGGGCCCCTGAGCGGTTTAAGTCATAATGTGCTAGTATTCACCACATAATGGAACATTATGACAGACTTACCTTAAAACAAAGCTTTACTCTGTCATTAGAGCTTCTATCTTCAATCGGCCTTCCGCCTGGAGCCTGTTGCCATGTACACTCGGTCGGATTTTCCGATGGAAAATGTTCGATGGGAGCTTTTTGTCAGAAATTTCTACCGTGTGTAGGCTCCATCGGACATTTTCCATTGGAATTTCTGTCACACAAAATTTGAGATCTGGATCTCAAATTTTCTGACAACAAAATCCGTTGTCGGAAATTCCGATCGTGTGTACACAATTCCAACGCACAAAGTTCCACACATGCTCGGAATCAAGCAGAAGAGCCGCACTGGCTATTGAACTTCATTCATTGCACTTCTTTTTTTCGGCTCGTCATACATGTTGTACGTCACTGCGTTCTTGACGTTCGCAATTTCCGACCAACTTTGTGTGACCGTTTGTATGCAAGACAAGTTTGAGCCAACATCCGTCGGAAAAAATGGATTTTGTTGTCGGAATGTCCGATCAATGTCCGATCGTGTGTACGCGGCATTAGTCTCCCGCTGCTCTCAGTGTTTCCTGTGAGACCAGGAAGTGAGGGGAGCTGTGCTGAGAAGTCAGTTAAGTTTTTTTAGTCATCCACCGATGCCACCATTTTTGATTATCTGGCACATGCGCAGATGCACTAAAGGGATCTGCCCAGCCTTCAGGACCTGGTAGAACCCTGCCGTACGTCTATACATGTGCCAAATTTCATGTGCATATGCAGAAAAGCCAGATTTCCCTGACCTCCTTGACTGAGCCTTCCTTGTGCAGGGAAAACTGTGTGTGTGCAGATGTACCAAAGGTCTCCAATAGATCCTGGCAGAGCCCTTCAGCACGTCATTCTTTTCTAGAAGGAAGTGCTGCCTTGCAGCCCCCCCCCCCCCCAAAAAAGACGTAAAAAAATCCAGGTGCACACACATTGTATTTGGGGTGATGGTCCACTTTGAGGCATTTCCTGTTATAGGATGAAAACACTTTATCCCTGTCTCTAAATTGTGCATCTGTGTTGTGACATGCTCCCCTGGCAGAGACTAGAAATGACCATGCTGACGCACATTGTGATGGCATGTTCCACCAATGAAAAGAAATGTTCTAAAGTTTACCAAGCACTAAGGATGAGGGAAATTGGGAGTTTTGATTTCCCTGAAATTTTAACTAAAAGAGATTTCTACAGTTCTATAAAACGCATTGGGGCCAAAAGGACAGGCAAAATTAGGGTGGTTTTTAAGGGTGCAATGGGTTTTAAATGGTTTCTGAAAGTTACAGATGCTCCTTTCAACTATCCCGGACCCCTTCCTGTGGCAAAAAAGGCCCCTTGTTGGTCATCATACCATCAGATGCACCCCGTTTTATGCTTTATTGTGTCCTGGCCCTCAAAGTCATCCTGCCAAGCTGATGAACCAAAACCAACTAAACCATTAGCTAAAACCAAAACAAAATTAGTGAGTGGGAAAACTTCTCACAACAACCACACATACCAAAGCAATCCAGTCTTACAGTACATCTATGTTTCTTCTGTAGCTACTTCCTTGGCCTGAGTAGGAGCCCTAACTGGGCATGCCTCTACCTCCATCTTACAATTTTTAAAAATATCAGTATACATACCTTTTTTCTTCTGTTTTCTGGTTGGTCACATGACAAGCAGAGTAATTTTACCAGTAGCGGAGGGTCTTTAATGCTCCAATTATTCCTGTTCTCTGCCACATTGAACAATGCGTTCAAGTTGATGGGATGGATGCACCAGCAAATGGTGTGTCTATGATGCACAGATTCACTGCAGTTGTTATCTTCTTCCCAAAACTGTCCCCCTCCATGGACATTCTGCTTTATCCTTCAGTGACAGCCATCTTCTGGGTTGGACAATGCCCTGTGTCAACCCATTGGAACTAGAGGAATGAGTTGTGATTGCTCATACCTCTGGCCCATGGATATCTCTGTTTACAGTTGTTATATGCATAATACCTTCTAAACTCTGTACATGACACAAGAGTGTACATCAGACCTGGGCATACTGCGGTTCCAGGGCCACATTTGGCCCTTTTGACTGTCCCTGTTTGGTCAGAAAGAGGTCTATTTCATGATCATTTGTACCTATTATTTCTAGCGCCAGGTGTTTGTATATGTTTTCTTACTTCAGCTCCAAAATTAATATTGAGCAGAAATAAGTTTGGCCATCCACAACAGTCCTATATTTTCATGTGGCCCCTTGGGAAAATGAATTGATCACACCTGCTTTAAATGGAGGACAGCTTTGGGAAGAAGGTAAGTATTGCGGTGGAGCCTGCCCAAGTGCTGGAAAATTACATGTTTTATTTATTAAAAAAAAAAAATGAAGTGGGAATTTAACCGTTTAAGGTCCACGTTTGTGAACCCTACTTGTGCAGCCCCATCTTCAAGCTCTCATCCCTCCTACTTTAAATCTAACTGTTCTTGAAAACCGGCTTGCAGAGATTAATGACTTTTGCAATTCTCTGCGAATTTGGGAGGACTGGGCCACAGATATTGAGTAGAATCTAAAACTTGCTATTTCCTTGAAAATATCTCATGTGCATTGATTCACCCAACAGTTCACTCATCTGTAGACAGTATCCGCATCCAAGAATTTAATATCAGTTCAAAGAAAACACAACGGGACAGTGTAATAACTCTGATGTTTTCTCAGTGTTGAAAGATCTCGTATGCAGAGCAATTCCAAGCCGAGAAATGATTTAAACAATCTCTGTGTGTTCGGCCTTGGCTTCCCCTTCTCTTACCATTCCATCCTTCTCTCTAGAGGGCTGCCGGATTCTAAGAGCTGACAGTAAGTTCCCGAAGCTGACGTCACACCACAAGGTGGGTATAGACGCAAGCATCCAAATATCCAAGGAATGGTGAGGATTTTTTTCTTTTATAATAGACCCAATACATCAAAGTCAACAGCAAATACAAATAATAACTTCAAATTGTGCATTACATACAAGAGCTGGTATAAGCACAAAGAAAAAAAAAATGTATCAAATTAGTTTGAAGGTCTACTGAATGCCCTCGAGCAAACCTAGATATTTAATACCTGGATCAGTTTGAAGTTAAGCACACTTAACTGAGAGCAAACTATTCAAAAAAATAAGAGCAATTACGCTGCAAGGTCAGACAGAACATGAACACATCACCAGGTCAGCACGCTATGGTATGATATATTTCAAAGCATTTTCTCTGGTATAATCACAGAGCGTCACTTGTGGGCAATGTAGATCTCTGAATGTGGTGCAACAAGATTAATCAATATAAACTGTTATATTAAAGGGAATGCGCAACATAGTGATTTTTCTATGTATTTATTTTCTTTATTATGGACAGAAGTAAAAAATAAAATATGCACTTTTTTTAACAAGAAATATTAAACATTTCATATTAATATTTAGCATTCTCCCTTAGAGGCAGCAGATGGAGCTGTAGACTCCTTTACACATTGTTGGCACCGAATCCTTTTCATCTGAGTTAAAAAAAAGGCTGCTATTTACAAAATTCAATAGGTTGATTTACTGAGGCCTGTACATTTTGCAAGGGAATTTTTTAGGGCTGTGGAAATTAAAGATTAATTCCTCGATTAATCGATTCATTTTTTTGATCGATCAAAATTCTTTGGATCGGTAGACACCTCTCCGCCAGCTTCCGGGTCTTCAGGGAGTTCTGAAGAGATAACCACCGCTCAAGGACAGTCCTTCACTGCGAATGCTCCTACTCATGTTTGGGAGCCCCAGGTGCTGGCTAATAACACAGTAGATTGGAAATCAGGAAGAACTCCGGACAGCCGCACACCAGGAAGAGATAAAATTCAAATGCTAAGTACCCCCCCTATTCTGCTTTGCCGTGCTTTGGATTGATGTGATTCCAGCTTTTTAAATAAATTTATTTGAATTTTATCTCTTCCTGGTGTGCGGCTGTCTGGAGTTCTTCCTGATTTCCAATCTTCAGGGAGTTCTGCCGGAGATCCGGTGACGTCACAGACATCGACGTCACCGAACTCCTCCCCCCTTCCCCAAGTGCCTCCGTCTGCTAACGAAGGGAAGGGGGGAGTCCAGTGACGTTGAAGTTCTGATTAAACCTAACGCGTACGTGGGGAGGAGCTACACATGACGTCACCCGCTGCTGCCCTACGGACCTAACACGATTGTCGGCTTTACATGCTGTGTTTTTATCATCTTTATGTGAGTAGTTTGTGTTTGAACACAAAAATGAAATCTTATACCTAAGCGGTGAGCACTTAGATCTTTTCTTTCTACCCATGACCTGGTGTCCTTGCTGAGATCTAAGGAGACATGAGAGACGTTATGGTCCGTGTTAACCCTTTTGATACCCGCTTGCATGACCACCTGTTTGCACAGGGGTCCATGCCATAAGGTGAGAGTGATTAGTTAGACCGGAGGTGGAGGGATTGTCACGCTACTGTGGGAAAAAAAAAATACTTACGTATTTGTGTGAACTGTGAAGTTATGTCATAGTTGTGGAAACTAACTAGTGTCAGGTGATTGTATATAGTGTATTCCACATTTACCACTGACTAATGCAGAGTTGCAATGCAAGGAGATCAGCTAAAAGTAGTTGGATCTGTATGTGCGTTATAATTAATCAAAATTAGTCGATTACTCGATTAAAAAAAAAAAATCGATTAATCAAACACGAAAATTTTAATCAGTAACAGCCCTAGAATTTTTCCTTAGTTTAATAAATATGCTAAAAATTCAGAATGCAAAGAATGCCTAATCGCGTGCAAGGAAAATTAAAAAAAGGTATATTTTGTGTTCACATGATTGGAAAATTAAAGTCAGCAGAGCTTCATCACATTTACTAAGTCAAGGGAAAATCCCTGGCAAAGTGAAAATCTCCTTGCAAAGTCACCAGCCTATTTTCCTTTAGTAAATCAAGCCCAATAAGTCTTCATAGCAGTGGATCATCCCTTATAAGTCTGAGGTTTCAATCAGATTAAAGGAGCTGCAAAGCAAGCTGCTCTGCAGTGCTGTCTATTTAACCACTTCCCACCCGGCCAATGTAGATATACGGCCGGGTGGGAGCCGTCTACTTCTGAGTGGACGTTCAGGAACGTCCTTCAGAAGTAGAGGGATCGCGCGCGCGCGTGCCCGCGCAGCAGTGCGATCCCGATGCGGCCGTGTCACCCGGACACAGCGCATCTCGGATCGGCAGGAGGGCTCGGTGATTGGCCCTCCTGATCACATGACGGCCGTGTCGAATCACGGCCGTCATGTGATGTAAACAAACAGCCGGTTGCCATGCAATCGGCCCTCCTCTCCTCACACGGAAGTCGTCGGTGAGGAGAGGAGAGCGGATCGCTGCAGCCGGCTGGTGATCAGTGAGTATTAGCTGTTTTTTTACTCACTGATCACCAGTCTAGGGTCCCCATAGTAAAACACACATGTCCCCATAGTAAAACACACATGTCCCCACAGTAAAACACACATGTCCCCAAAACACACATGTCCCCAAAACACACATGTCCCCAAATAATAAAAACACATGTCCCTCACATATGTCCCAGTAAAATAACATGTGCCAGTGATTATCTGCACACACATGTCCGTGATCACCTGCACACCCCTTTTACATGATCATTTGCGTACATATGTCCGTGATCACGCGAACCAATTATTATACACTTAACGGAATTTTTTTTACAAAAAACATGTAGCAGAATACATTTTGGCTTAAATTTATGACAAAATTTGATTTTATTGGATTTCTTTTAAAAAAGAAAGGAGAAAATATTGTTTTTTTTCAAAATTTCCGCTATGTTTTGGCTTATATCGCAAAAAATAAAAAACGGAGTCCCGAATAAATACCACCAAACTAAAGCTCTATTTGTGCGAACAAAATGATAAAAAATTCATTTGGTTACAGCATTGCATGACCGCGCAATTGTCACTGAAAGTGCGAGAGCACTGAAAGCTGAAAATTGGTCTGGGCAGGAAGGGTGTTTAAGTGCACAGTAGGCAAGTGGTTAACTAACCCATAATGCCCTGAGAATTATTTTATCCTGTAATAAACTAACTATATAGTTACATAGTTAGTCAGCTTAAAAAAATAAGTTTGCCCATCAAGTTCAACCAATAGACTAAAATAAAAAATGTAAAAACCTGCATGCCATCTAACCTAGACACACATTTTATCCAGAGAAAGGAGAAAGAATCTTAAAAAGAGTGACCCCCTAAAGCAATCAGATACTACCCCGTTCAACAATTTACAGTATTTTCTTGAAGAGAATAATAGCCAGCTAAATTATGTGCATTTAGAAACACACTAAACAGGGTTGGCTAGAACTAACTCATTCCAGATTTCCACAGCTCTTACTGTAAAGAAACCTTTTAATATGTGGAAGTTAAACCTCTTTTATGGCAGGCACCCTCTGCATGCAAGTATTTAATGTCAGTTCAAAGAAAACACAATGGGACTGTGTGATGTTGAAAGTTTACAATAACAAAAGTCTAATGACATCAGGGTGAATGCAGCCTATCCATTCACTAGAGACCAGTGACATCATTGAAAATGCAGCCTATCCATTCACTAGAGACCAGTGACATCATTGAAAATGCAGGCTATCCATTCACTAGAGACCAGTGACATCACTGAGAATGCAGGCTATTCATTCGTTAGAGACCAGTGACATCACTGAGAATGCAGCCTATCCATTCACTAGAGACCAGTGATGTCAATGAGAATTCAGCCTATCCACTCACTAGTGACAAGTGACATCACTGAGAATGCAGCCTATCCATTTACTAGTGAACAGTGACATCACTGAGAATTCAGCCTATCCATTCACAAGTGACCAGTGACATCACTGAGAATGCAGCCTATCCATTTACTAGTGAACAGTGACATCACTGAGAATGTAGCCTATCCATTTACTAGAGGCCAGTGATGTCACTGAGAATTCTGCCTATCCATTCACTAGTGACCAGTGACATCACTGAGAATGCAGCCTATCCATTTACTAGAGACCAGTGATGTCACTGAGAATTCTGCCTATCCATTCACTAGAGATCAGTGACATCACTGGGAATGTAGCCTATCCATTCACTAGAGACCAGCGACATCACTGAGAATGCAGCCTATCTATTCACTAGAGATCAGTGACATCACTGAGAATGTAGCCTATCCATTCACTAGAGACCAGCGACATCACTGAGAATGCAGCCTATCCATTCACTAGAGATCAGTGACATCACTGAGAATGTAGCCTATCCATTCACTAGTGAACAGTGACATCACTGAGAATGTAGCCTATCCATTTACTAGAGACCAGTGACGTCACTGAGAATTCTGCCTATCCATTCACTAGTGACCAGTGACATCACTCATAATGCAGCCTATCCATTCACTAGTGACCAGTGACATCACTGAGAATGCCGCCTATCCATTTAATAGAGACCAGTGATGTCACTCAGAATTCAGCCTGTCCATTCACTAGAGACCAGTGTCAAAATGTAGTATTTCAATATTTATTTTATTTTATTTATCTCTAACTAAATCCACTGACCTCTACTCAATTCTACCTTTTTATTTTTATTTTGAATAAAAAAAATTTTTGAGGTTCCACAAACAGTAAATGTTAAAAAGTTTATATTTGTGCTGCACTTGACTTTTGCGGAAGTGTTAAGACTTAGTGTGGGAAATAATTAGGCTTGTTATCTACTATTGTTCATTTTTTTTTTTTATATATAAATACAAGTTTCCCTTTTATATTCTGACAGTACAAGATTATTTGCCTAAATGTCAAGGTATGCTCATTAAAAGTTATTTTGAAATGTTGTAAAGAAGAAAGTAAGGCATGGATGAAGGAAAGAGAAGAGAGAAAGAAAGAAAGAGAAAGAAGGAAAGAAGAAAGAAAGAAAGAAAGAAAGAAAGAAAGAAAGAAAGAAAGAAAGAAAGATTACCCAGTACATGTATACAGTATAATGTATTTTTGTGAACAGATATATAGAGGAGGAGAAGCTCAGAGCGAGTGAGAGTATAAAAAGAGACAGCGGAAAAAGAAGAAGAAGAAATAGAGAGGAATGGGGATCACAATGGGGTTTATTTACTAAAGGCAAATAGACTGTGCACTTTGCAAGTGCAGTTGCTCCAGAGCTTAGTAAATGAGCAGAAACTCTGCTGACTTCCATCATCTAATCATGTGCAAGCAAAAATGCTGTTTTTTTTATTTTCTTTGCATGTGATTGGATGTTCTTTGAAAAATTAAGCCTTATCTCGTTTATTAAGCTCTGGAGCAACTGCACTTGCGGAGTGCAAAGTCTACAGTGCCTTGAAAAAGTATTCATACCCCTTGACATTTTCCACAATTTGACATGTTACAACCAAAAATGAAAATATAAATACATATACAAAGTGACACATAATTGGGAAGTGGAAGGAAAATGATAAATGGTTTTCAACATTTTTTACAAATAAATATGTGAAAAGTGTGGGGTGCATTTGTATTCAGCCCCCCGGAGTCAATACTTTATAGAACCTCCTTTCTCTGCAATTACAGCTGCAAGTCTTTTTGGGGATGTCTCTACCCAGGGCCGGTGCTACCACTAGGCAAACTAGGCAGCCGCCTAGGGCGCCATGCTGCCTAGGGGGCGCCGGACACTGGTTTTCCTACTCTCTTCTCTCTGCAGCAAGCAACTAAGTCTCAGCATCAGCAGGCAGCCACCCCTCTGTTCACAGATAGTGTCAGAGGCGCAGCGGCGGTGAAGGACTGTGTCCTGACTCCTGAACTAATGGAAGCAAGCAAACATTCATTGATGGGCACTGGTAGGCTGCATTTGATGGGTCTTGGTGAGGCTGCATTTGATGGGCGCTGGTAGGCTGCATTTGATGGGCGCTGGTAGGCTGCATTGATGGGCGCTGGTAGACTGCATTGATGGGCGCTGGTAGGCTGCATTTGATGGGTGCTGGTAGGTTGCATTGATGGGCGCTGGTGGGCTGCATTTTATGGGTGCTTCGTTAAAAAGGTGGGGTTTACATGGGAAGGGAAAAGGCAGGGCAGGGGTGGAGTCAAGGGGGGGCGGCAAAATTAGGTTTTGCCTAGGGTGTCAAAAATCCTTGCACCAGCCCTGTCTCTACCAGCTTTGCACATCTAGAGAGTGACATTTTTGCCCATTCTTCTTTGCAAAATATCTCAAGCTCTGTCCATCATAAGAGCCGGGCCAAGGGGCGGGACTGGGCGGGACTACGAGCCGAGTACACAGGAGAGCCAGCTCTGTCTATTTCGGCAATAACGAGGCTGCAGATGGACACTGATCATGCTGCAATGATGGGCAAGGCTGCAGATGGGCACTGATCATGCTGCAATGATGGGCAAAGCTGCAGATGGGCACTGATCATGCTGCAATGATGGGCAAGGCTGCAGATGGGCACTGATCATGCTGCAATGATGGGCAAGGCTGCATGAATGAATGAATAATTTGTATAGCACTACAATGCCTCAAGGCATTGGGCATTGATAATGCTTCAAAGAGGGGCAAGACTGCAGATGGGCACTGATCATGCTGCACAGAGGAATAAGACTGCAGATGGGCACTGATCATGCTGCAATAAGGGGCAAGACTGCAGATGGGCACTGATCATGCTGCACAGAGGGATAAGACTGCAAATGGGCACTGATCATGCTGCAATGATCGGCAAGGCTGCAGATGGGCACTGATCATGCTGCAATGATCGGGAAGACTGCAGATGGGCACTGATCATGCTGCAATGATGAGCAAAGCTGCAGATGGGCACTGATCATGCTGCAATGATGGACAAGGCTGCAGATGGGCATTGATCATGCTGCAAAGAGGGGCTAGACTGCAGATGGGTACTGGTCATGCTGCAAAGAGGGGCAAGACTGCAGATGGGTACTGGTCATGCTGCAAAGAGGGGCAAGGCTGCAGATGAGCACTGATCATGCTGCAATGATGGGCAAGGCTGCAGATGGGCAAGGCTGCAGATGAGCACTGATCATGCTGCAATGATAGGCAAGGCTGCAGATGGGCACTGATCATGCTGCAAAGAGGGGCAAGATTGCAGATGGGCACTGATCATGCTGCAAAGAGGGGCAAGACTGCAGATGTGCACTGATCATGCTGCAAAGAGGGGCAAGACTGCAGATGGGCACTGATCATGCTGCAATGATGGACAAGGCTGCAGATGGGCACTGATCATGCTGCAATGATGGACAAGGCTGCAGATGGGCACAGATCATAATGCAATGATGGGCAAGGCTGCAGATTGGCACTGGCCATGTTGCACTGATGGGCAATGCTGCAGATGGGCACTGATCATGCTGCAATGATGGGCAAGGCTGCAGATGAGCACTGATCATGCTGAAATGATAGGCAATGCTGCAGATAGACACTGATCATGTTGCAATGATGGGCAAAGCTGAAATGATGGGCAAGGCTGCAGATGGGCACTGATCAGACTGCAATGATGGGCAAGGCTGCAGATGGGCACTGATAATGCTGCAATGATGGGCAAGGCTGCAGATGGGCACTTATAATGCTGCAATGATGGGCAAGGCTGCAGATGGGTACTGATCAGACTGCAATGATGGGCAAGGCTGCAGATGGGTACTGATAATGCTGCAATGATAGGCAAGGCTGCAGATGAGCACTGATCAGGCTGCAATGATTTTCAAGGCTAGAATGATGGGCAATGGTGAGGCTGCAGATGGGCACTGATAAGACTGCATTGATGGGCACTGACCCTTATTTTAGTTCAAAATTCTTTATTTAAAATGTACGTTTTTTTCCTGAAACTTCCCTCTTAAAATGAAGGTGTGTGTTATACGCCGATAAATACGGTATTTAAAACAGCATTAATTCAAATAATAAACTAACATTAAAATATGCTGTTAATTAATAAATACGTGTTTTACTAGCATTTATTAATTCTTTTTTTAATATATAAATGGTATAAATGTTAAGTATTATAATTAAAAACATAAGCATGGAGATTTTTAAAAACATTGTACCCAATAAAAAGCTCACTTGTCCTTAAAAAAAAAAAAGTAGAAATGCTTTCTTTAGGTAGGCATATTGGGTATCGAGTTATTATCAAATCAACTGAAGTATAACCGAAGCTGCTAAATTTAGTCTGAGCATCTAGATTTCAATGACCTCTGGTCACAAAAGGGCTTAACCCTTGCTCAGTTATCCCAAGAGCCATGTAACTAGTAAAATAGCCATAGGCATGAATTGACAGCGGCCGGATTGGGCGATAATCTTATACCATGGAAGGCCCTCCAACCAGCCGTCCAACTGATGTCAGAGATGACACCACAAATTGTAGCCTGCATGTAGTTTCCAATTAGTGTGTCAATTAACCAATCTATAGTTATGTAATCAAATAATTTATATAACTAATAAGTTAATCTTACCAATTAGTCTAATTATTATTAATCAACTAAACACCAATGTGAGTTTACATGATACTGTCTGCTAAGAGTATTTCTACTTAGTACAAAGTCTCTTTCTTTCACATTGGTAGAAAGAAAAAGGTTTGTTAGGAACACAAACTTTCTTGTAATGATGATTTGATCGCCATGGGGGTTACATGATGGGCAAAATGGTTAGAAATTTGGGACATAATATAAAGCACTCTCAATATCTACAAAACAGAATCAGGTAATAACTGCCAAAATCCTTGCAATGTGTATAACAGGGGAGATTGTGTTCCTCCCAGCAAAACTCAAGTTTCACTGATAATCAGATTTTTTATTTTTTTTGTTTCCTTTGCTATGCAATTTATACACCCTTCCCAATTGTCCGACCACACACTTGAAAATCTGAAACACATCAAGTGGCTTTCATGGTAGAACAAACTGTAATATTTTTCTGTTCAAGCAATTAAATATTTTCTACGCATGGTTGAGGGCTGGCATTTTCCAATTGAGCATGGTTAAAAATCGTGTTTTTTTTTTTTATTTTTTTTTTTTTGATTGAAATTCTAGTCACTAAACGATAAATAAATAAAAAATGCAACCTTTTTAATATTGATTAATTTTGCATGCTGCAAATGTCTAAGAAAAGGGATACATGTACAAATTAAAATAAATACCCAAAAATGTGAGAGATTGCTTATATTTTTACAAAGGTGAAAATATGTGTGAATAAATTATTAAGCTTAGCCTATAGAATAAAAATAACATCAGGCATTTACCAAATTAGCAGCTTTAAAGCTTTAAAGCAGAACTCCTGCTTTTAGACACTCTTTCCACTATTCATCTACCCCCCCCCCCCCCCACAGAGTAACCCTCTTTCCCCCAAGATTTTTTTTAAATGAGTAAAGAAATAAATATATATATATATATATATATTTCTAAATGTAAAAAATCCATTTATTTCTTTTACAAATTCTGCAAGGGATCAAATAATTATTTTCCCCGCTTTGTATATATATATATTTCTAAATATATACATACAGTGGGGTATGTATGTATATATATATGTGTATGTGTGTGTATATATATATATATATATATATATATATATATATATATATATATATATATATGTATATATATAGAAAAAAAAAAAATATATATATATATATATATATACATACAGTGGAGACAATAATTATTTGATCCCCTGCAGATTTTGTAAGTTTGCCCACTTACAAAGAAATGATCAGTCTATAATTTTTATCACATATGTATTTTAAGTCATAGAGACAGAATATCAACCAACAATCCCGAAAAAAACACATAAAACAAATGCTATAAATTAAGTTGCAGTTCAGAGTGAGTGAAATAAGTATTTGATCCCCAAGCAAAACATGACTCAGTACTTGGTGGAGAAACCCTTGTTGGCAAGCGCAGAGGTAAGACGTTTCTTGTAGTTGGTGACCAGGTTTGCACACATCTCAGGAGGGATTTTGGTCCACTCTTCTTTACAGATCTTCTCTAAATCCTTAAGGTTTATTGGCTGTCTCTTGGCAACTTGAACTTTCATCTCCCTTCATAAATTTTCTATTAAGGTCTGGAGACTGGCTAGGCCACTCCATTGCCTTAATGTGCTTCTTTTTAAATCACTCCTTTGTTGCCTTGGCCGTATGTTATGGGTCCTTGTCATGCTGGAGGACCCATGCACGACCTATCTGTAGTGTTCTGGCTGAGGGAAGAAGGTTCTCATACAAGATTTTACAATACATGGCCCCATCCATGGCCCCCTCAATGCGGCAAAGTCGGCCTGTACCTTTAGCAGAGAAACAGCTCCAAAGCATGTTTCAACCTCTATGCTTGACTGTAGAGATGGTGTTCTTAGGGCCATAGTCAGCATTTTTCTTCATCCAAACATGACGAGTTGAGTTAATACCAAAGAGATCAATTTTGGTCTCATCTGACCACAGCATGTTCTCCCAATTCTTCTCTTCTCCTCTTCTCGAGCGGGACTCGCTGTGTTATCGGCAAAGTACCACTTTAAACAACAGCCTAGACTCACAGGAAATGGGCACAGTGCCATGAGTGTCAGACTGTCCAAAGAAGACTGGCAGCTCTGGACCAAGCAGGAAGTTGGGGACAATGCTGGAATGTAGTGAAGGTAAACAGAGATTGGCAGTATTTTTTTTTACACAGGAGGGGGGAATCTGAAAGTAAAAATGTAAAAAAAAAGATTCTTGGAGTTCTACTTTAACCACATATTAAGGAGGCCAAGGAGAGTAAACCCCCAAGGTTATTTAAATACCAGTTATTGATTGGCTCACCCCTCCCTTCCCCCCATGCTTCCATATTAGCCAGTCTGGACATCCATCACAGATGCATTGTTATGCCCCGTACACGCGATAGGATTTTCCGATGGAAAATGTGTAATAGGAGCTTGTTGTCGGAAATTCCGACCGTGTGTAGGCTCAGACATTTTCCATCGGAATTTCTGTCACACAAAAATTTGAGATCTGGTTCTCAAATTTTCCAACAACAAAATCCGTTGTCGGAAATTCCGATCGTGTGTACACAATTCCGACGCACAAAGTGCCACGCATGCTCGGAATCAAGCACGTTCTTGACGTTCGGAATTTCCGACCAACTTTGTGTGACCGTGTGTATGCAAGACAAGTTTGAGCCAACATCTGTCGGAAAAAAAACATGGATTTTGTTGTCGGAAAATCCTATTGTGTGTACAGGGCATTAGTGTATACATGACCACTTTAAAGTTAAATATTAATTGCAATTAACCCTGTAATGCTGGTATAACCCAAACCTTTGTTGGCTTTTTATTGCTGTCCACAGACTGGTATGAATGGGCCCTAAAAAGGAATAGATTTTCCACCTTCAATTAATTTCAAAGTCAAATTTGGCGGATCGATTTAATCATCTAACAGCTGCAAATGACAATTAAAGATTTTGTTTTTTTAAATAAGTTGGTGTTCTGGGAACACACTTTCCTATGCCATTTAAATATGCAGCACCTGATTCCGCCCTAATTAAAGGCTTCTTGCTCGACCAAGCCAAGAGACGAAAGCTGCACAGCACAGAAACATGTGACAAGACACTGTAGTCCCAGCCATCAGCACATGCAAGATGTCGCTGAATCAAAATTGTAATAGATAATATGAAATTATTAATAAATTCACTTGACTAGACCACCAATGATTGACCAGCTTCCTCTGAGATAGCATTGGCAATTTATGTTTTTTTTTTGTTGCCTGGGATCTCTCAATGTGCCCTTCCAAAGTCAGATATATGTATCTGCTTTGTCTTTTTTTTTTTTTCCTCTTTGGCTAAAGTGAGGTATTTGTTTCATAATTGAAAACAGATGGCATGCGGAGAGGTGTTTTTCCATGTAATGTATATCTCACCTCAGGAGCCCACCACCCTCCATGGAAGAGCAGGAATGATGATGGTACGTGGGTCACCAACATTAAATTCCCAACTGGACATAAAGCATCTGAATGCTTCATTTTTTTCATCATATTGATTTGGGAAAGCCACTCCCTGCTGCATTCTGTATTTTGTTACGAACTGGCAGAGAAGTAATCAGCTGTCTTGTGTAGGACACGAGTGCTCACTGCTTCTCAGCCAGTGCAGCAGAACCTTTCAGTCTATTGTGATGCATAAATGTGCATTGTGGCCGGGGCTGTCTTTAACACAGGGCAAAAGGGGCAGCTGCCCCCGGGCCCAGTCATTGTTGTGAGGCCTAAAGCAGCTGTCCCTTCAGCCCAATTAGTTGATAAGTGGATTCAGGGGGGCCCAAGAAAATGTTTGCCCAGGGTCCAATCAATAATAAAAATGGCCCTGTTTGTGGAGCACCTTAAGGTATGTTGCATTAAGACAGTCCATTCCTTATGCAAGAGCTGCCAGTGCATCACAGCAGATGAAAAAATGTGGTACAGTGCAGCGTGCCACAGTGCAAATATTGTGGTGCACTCCAGTGCGTTTTGTGTTGGGCTGTACAGCAGGTTGCATTGGAGTGCCATTCACAATGAATAGCATTGCAATACAACACACTTTTAGTGCACATTGACATGAATCACAAGTGTCAATGGGCCCTTATTTATAGGTAGCTAGAGGAAATATCGAAGGTAGTATGCAGTGATGTAAGTAACTCAGTTAAAATAAACGGAGTTACTTAATGCAGTTACTTTAGAGGGTAACGAGTAATCTAACTGATTACTCTTCCCCTCATGGTAACGCCGTTCCCATTACTTGGGCGGCGTTACTGCAATTACATCTACCGCCTGGGACCAGGTAGACGGGACTAGCGAAGGAAGTGAATGTCGTGAATGTCTCTCCATCGGCGAGATTGACACCTTGCGAGCCCCGTCGCCTGGTATGTATTTAAAGGGGAACCCCCTACGCCGAAAAAACTGCGTGGGGGTCCCCCCAAAGTCCATAGCAGACCCTTATCCAAGCACGCAGCCCAGCCGGTCAGGAAAGGGGGTGGAGACGAGCGAGCGCCCCCCCCTCCTGAACCATACCAGGCCACGTGCCCTCAACATGGGGGGGGTGCTTTAGGAAAGGGGGGGTCCTGCGGCCCCCCACCCCAAAGCACCAAGCACCTTGTCCCCATGTTCATGCGGACAAGGGCCTCTTCCCAACAACCCTGGCCGTTGGTTGTCGGGGTCTGCGGGCAGGGGGCTTATCAAAATCCAGGCCCCCACCCTATAGGAATGAGTATGGGGTACGATGTACCCCTACCCATTCACCTGGGGAAAAAAAGTGTTAATTTAAAAAAACACAGCACAGGTTTTTAAAGTACTTTATTAGACAGCTCTGGGGGTTTTCTTCCGACTTCGGGGGTCTTCTCGCCAGGCTCCTACGCTATCTTCTGCTCTTTTACCGCTAGCTCTTTTACTAGCAGAGGAGCCCGGCTTTCTCCTTCATCGCCACCGCCGTCCGGGGGGCTTCTTCCAACGTCGTGGGTCTTGTTCCGCTCTTCTGCCGGGCCATCTCTAGCCTGAGACAGGCACATCCTGTGTAATTATAAAAAGTGAGAAATCCACCCCTCCCCCACATAACAAATCCTGGTGATGGAAAGGATTGTTATCTGTGATCAGGTGACCTCAGACACACACACTGCACTATAACAATCATCAGATCACTGCATGTTCTACTCTGCCCAGCTCTGACTACATACATCTCCCCTATATTCTTCTTGCTGTTCACTCGGTAATAAATATCTTTTCACTCTGGTCTGTGGATCTGTGGTCTGTGCCTGTCTCAGGCTAGTGCATGAGATATGTAAATCACCTGTCACTCCCAGCAAGGGGGCGTTTTTGACAACGTTTTCAGCACTTTGTCAAGATTTTTCTAACTGAACAATAAAAGAGGATTTCTCAGGGCTGGAGTAAATCTGTGTGGCAAGACTGGGCTCAAATGAAAGGAAATCTTATTCTCTACATTATGACATTTGGGTTTACATCCTTTTTAAATCTGAGGGGTAGACCTGAAATGAGGAGAAGCTCTGCTGATTTTATCATCCTATCATGTGCAAGTTTAAATGCAGTTTTTTTATTTCCCTTGCATGTCCCCCTCGGATCAGAACTTTCAGTGCACTTGTAGTGCAAAGTGGATTTGCCCTTAGTAAATAACCCCCAATGTGTGTTCATTGTTTCCAATAACGTCCCAATGCAGGGCAATAGTAGAGGATCAGTGGGAGAGTACAAAGCATAATCTCATGGCAGAAAAAAAACTGCAACCCCTCCCAAAAGCAACCGCCAAATCTTAAAAATATGGCTGTTTAGAATCTTTTTTTTATAAAATTTGCACCAACTGAGCAGCTTTTCAGACACTTTAGCACAGGGAACGTGTCCCGTAGAGCATTCCAAGTTCACTGGCTCAGCTCATGTGGTCATTGGAGCTCCTGGTTGTCCATTTGTGCAATTTCGGACACTCTGACAGGTGACAGAAGACAGATCAGAGTCATGCAACCCAGCAGATGTTAATAATTACCTTGTATGTGATGTTAGTATTTTTGTTTGGATAGCTGCTCAGGTCCTAGAATGTGTGCTGATGTTTTTTCAGCACTACAAAGACACATGTAGACTCGCTGAAAATAACCCCTTGTTATAGACTGGGGGTGAAATTACTTAAAGCTGATCTCCAGGCACCATCACTTAAATACCTTAAGCGTAGTATGTAGGTGGTTACCTCTGCCATGTGTCAATTCAAAATGTCTTATATTCCTGAAACTTAAAAGTGGTTGTGCACACATTTCATTTAGTAAATCTCTTTGCCTTCCAAATCAGGCAAAGAGTACTAAATTAAGTGTGTTTTTTTTTTTCCACTTACCTTGTAATCGCTGACGCTCTTTCCTCTGTCTCTTCGGCGGTGGGCGGGGTCTCTGCGTTGATCCTCGTCACGCCGCACTGTCTCCTGGGATCTGGTGTCATTGATCCCAGGAGTCAGTGCGGACATCTTCTGAAATCTTGCGAGATTTCGGCCATATCTTCCGAAATCTCGCGAGATGTCGGCAGATGTGCCGAAATCTCGCGAGATTTCGGAGAACGTGAGCTGCACTTTGCCGTTACTGCACACGCGCGAGAGCGGCGCAGTAACGGCGGTGCATGCTGGGCCATCTGAAGTGCCTGTGTGGTTTCACATGCCCACAGGCAAGATGGCAACCAGCAGGAAGTATTTTTATAACTTATTTTAGATGCCGAAAACCGGCAGCAATGATATAGTGAATCGGAACATGTGAGTACTTAAAATCGCTTTAAGAAAAAAATTTGATTTTATTGCCTCTGGATAGTGCAGCTCCTGCTGTGCTCCAGTCCACCTTCTCCGCCAGTAACAGCACTGTACGTATAATAGACACCCATGCTAGTGTCATGCTTCTGCTTCGTCTACCTAAAGGTATTCAAATGATGATGCAGCTTTAAGACAGAAGTTTGGGATTGATAAAAAACATACAGTACATACTCATCATGCTGCAGATGTTCTCCGCCGGCTCTAAGCCTGGGAACCGAGCGATCACAAGACCTCTGATCGCTCTGTTTCTCAGTCCACTCTCAACAAAGAGTGGTGACTGTCAGTCACCGCCCTCTGTTCTGCCCCTTCAGCTCTCACTGGAGCACCAGGCTGTGGAGGGGGCAGGAGCTGCCGGTCAGGCATCTGGGTGGATCCCGACAAAATGGTCAGGATCCATCTAGAACCTGGAGCTCCACTGTGACATCAAGTAAGTGCACTGCTGTGACCTAGAAAAGCTTTATGCCCAAAAAAGCTTTATGCCGTACTTTTAACTTACTATAATTCTTTTAACTTACTATAAACACATTTCCTGTTGGCCCATGAAGGGGTTCTAAACCAGGGGACACGGAGGAGTAGTTTCTGATCATGTAATTCCTTTGATTGGCTATCACAACAGTCACATGATTGGAAGCCTCTCCCACTAGCTCCCAATCATAAATGTGTCCGGGCTGCGCTCAGCCCTTCCTTCTCTGAGCTAGCCACTCAGGTGTTTGCTAATTGCCAGCTCCTATCTCTCCACAGTTACTCAGCTGTTGATGATATCCTGCTCATCAGTCCTGCCTACTTAAGCCGTTCAGTCCAGAGGTTCTCTGCCTTTGCCTTGGTCAACATCACAGAAACTATCTCCTGCGATCCTGTTCAAGACTTGCTTTGCTGACATCCCTTCTGGCTCCAGATCCTGCTTGCTGTTCCACTACATTGATCCCTGACTTCTGGCTTGGCTGACTATACGTTCCGGTTACTGAACTTTGGCTGTTTTTAAATAAGTTTGTTCTTTTTACTTTTATTATTAAACAAGTGTGATTTAACTGTACTTCTGCCTCTGCCTGATTTAATGGTTTCTGACAAAATGTTGACCTGGAGCTGTTGGTGACAGCTCAGTCAGTGCGCTCAGAGTGTGCAGTGAGTGTGCTCTCTGCACAGAAGAGCAGTACATACACCATAGACACTCTGGTGCTGATTTACTAACACTGGAGAGTATGAAATCTGGTGTAGCTGGTTAAATTAAGCTTTGACCAAAAAAAATGGCAGCTGATTGGTTTCTATGCAGAGCTGCACCAGATTTTGCATTCTCCAGTCTTAGTAAATCAACCCCATTCTGTATGTAAGGGACATAAAGGCCTGCCCACCCTCCTGCAGCACTATAACAAACAATTCATATTAAAGCAAACCTGCTTGGAAAATGCATAGAAATCACAGTTCAGGATGATCAGTAGATTCCGACATATAGATAGTGGAAGATTATTGCAAACCCAACGTTTCTGTTAAAATTTAGCTTCCAGGGGTCTCCAAACCCGACCAAATCCAGCCCACTGCAAGATTTTACCTACTCCTTTGATGTAAGAGGGGACTCTGATATAAGGGGGACTTTCATGGGTAATCTGTAAGGGGGCTATTATGTTGACTCTGAAGTTAGGGGGGATCTGTTGGGTCCCTGATGTCAAGGGGGGACTTTAAAGAGGAAGTAAACCCTGATGGGTTTTACTTCCTCTTTTTCCCCAGCGAAGTAAAAGCATAATGGGCTAGTATGCAACGCATACTAGCTCATTATGTGGCACTTACCTGCAAACTAAGCCCGCAATGTCCCCACTGGTGGCCGCATTCATCTTCGCCCCTCTTCCTTCCGGGGCCGAGGACCCTTGGCTCTGTGACTGGCCAGAGTTGCGTGACGGCATGCGCGCGGGAGCCATGATAGCCATGTATGATGTAAAGGGGGGGGGGGGGGACTTTGGAGGGGAAGGTGAGGAGGAGGAGGATGTAAGGGGGGAATTTGATGGGGACTCTGATGTAAGAGGGACTCTGATGGAGACTCGGATGTAAATGGGCACCCTTATTTAAGGGGGGACTTTAATGTAACAGGAACTCTGATGGTGACCCTGATGTACAGGGGGACTTTATTGTTTGGGGGGAATGTGATGGGGACTCTTAAGGGGACCCTAATGTAAAGGGGTACACAGATGTAAGGGGGGCTTTCATGGGGACTCTGACGTAAGAAGGCCTATGATGGGGACCCTGATGTTAAGGGAGACGCTGATCAAAGGGGTGGATTTTGATGGGGACGCTGATGGGGATCCTGATGTAAAGGGGAAATTTATTGTAAGGGGGGAATGTGATGAGGACTCTGATATAAGAGGGATTGTTAAGGGGACCCTGATGTAAGGGGGGTGATATGGGGGCTCTAATGTAAAAGGAATTATGATGGGGACCCTGATGTAACGGGGGACTTTAATGTAAAGGGGATTTGTGATGGGGACTCTCACATAAGAGGGACTGTGATGGGGATCCTGATGTAAAGGGGGACTTTATTGTAATGGGGGGATGTGATGGGGACTCTGTTGTAAGAAGGACTCTTATGGGTACACTGATGTAAGGGGGGACTCTCATGAGGACTTAGGCATGAAGAAGGAGCCAATATGCAAGCTCCGAAATGCGTCCTGACCCCTCGACATCATATGCGGGTACCTGCCTTTCACGTTGGTTCCGGCAGCGCATCTGTCCTTCCTGGTGTCCCCCCTTGCAGCTCCCCATTGCTGGTCAGCTGGGATCCATCCACCTGTGCTGCGATCTGGGATATCTTTGGGACTTGTCATGATGAGCCTGTTTACTTCCAACCTCTAGTAAGTGTGTTTTTATTTTTTGGGCAATACAGTCTTGTGTTTTACTGCACTTAGATGCGCCTCTTTGTTTGTTTACCCTTACCAGAGAATTGCTTCCTTCTTGGAGTGCTGCCTGACTGTTCTTCTTGGAGTGTCTGCCCAATCTGTACCTTACTAACAATGCGGACTACTACCTCTGGTAAGTCCTGCCACCCAGAGCGCCCTACATTCTATTTGCCTTGCACATTGCACAGTGCAGTTGCACGGTGCAAGTGCAATTGCTCCAGAGCTTAGTAAATGAGATGAAGCTTCACTTTGCAAACAATACCCAATCACCTGCAAGGGGAAAAAAAAAAAATGTTTTGCTTGCACATGATTGGATGATGGAAGTCAGCAGAGCTTCTGCCCATTTACCAAGCTCTGGAGCAACTGCACTTGCAGAGTGCATTGTCTATTTGCCTTTAATAAATCAACCCCTTAGTTCCTTGGATTGAGACACGTACACACTACAGACTACTAAAAAAAATGCACATGGGACATTACTTACCTTCAGTTAGATGTGTTGCTTGTTCTTCTGTGTCCTCCTCCCGATGCCCCACGCCCCCAAAAAAACACAATCTATGAATAGAAGGAACAGACATATTCCTCGTCCGCCTGTCCTCCATTCATATATCGTGTTTCATTCATGACAGCTGTAGTAATGACTTCTATGAATGGAGGAAGTAGGTGGAAAGTGCAGGCATAGTTGGTCACTCTTGATGAGTGCCTGTCACAGCCGTTTAGCTTCCAATCATGGAGGCTCAGCCCCCCATGTGGGCTTTACCTAGGGTGGTCCACATACAAATGCAGCCTGCCCGGAAATGCCCACTCCTCCAGACTGACATCATCTACCCATCAAGGCATTCTGTCCCCTCCGTATAAGGCAGCCCATTGCTTGCATCAGGACTAAGGGTTCATGGAAAGATTAAAGTAGTTCTGAAGGCAGAAGGTTTTTTATCTTAATGTATTATGCATTAAGATAAAAACCCTTCTGTGTGCAGCAGCCCCCCTCAGCACCTCTTAATACTTACCTGAGCCCACTCTCGATCCAGCGATGTTGCACGAGAGACTCGGCTGTCTGGGACTCCATTCTCTTTGGCTAAGACACAGAGTGGGCACCATTGGCTCCCGCTGCTGTCAATGGAAGTCAGAGAGCCAATGAGGAGAAGGGGCGGGGCTGAGTCACGGCTCCATGTCTGAATGAACACACAGAACAGCGGCTCAGCTCTGGTGCCCCCATAGCAAGCTGCTTGCTGTGGGCTCACTCGGCAGGAAGACAAGGGTCAGGAGCGGCGGTGAGGGGCCCAAGAGGAGAAGGATCTGGGCTGCTCTGTGCAAAACCAACTGCACAGAGCAGGTAAGTATAACATGTTTGTTATTTTTAAACAAAAAAAAAACAAGACTTTAGACTTCAGCCCCGGAAGGATTTGCCCCCTTAATGACCAGGCCATTTTTTGCGATACTGCACTGCATCGTTTTAACTGACAATTGCGCGGTTATGCAACTTTGTACCCAAACAAAATTGACGTCCATTTTTCCCCACGAATATAATTTTGTTTTGGTGGTATTTGATCACCTTTGCGGTTTTTATTTTTTTGCGCTATAAACATATAACATATATTATAAAGCTATAATAAATATCCCAAAAATGTTTTGTAAAAAACAAATTTCTTCATCAGTTTTGGCCGATATGTATTCTTATACATATTTTTGGTAAAAAAAAAAAAAACGCAATAAGCGTATATTGATTTGTTTGCGCAAAAGTTATAGTGTCTACAAAATAGGGAAAAGATGCATTGACAATGACATTGACAATGCATTTGGCGAACGACGCACTGTCACCACCTCAATATTAGAAGCTGCCAGTGTTTTATGCCAAATTTCGTTTCTGAGTGTATCCGGCCGGTGCACCGGACGTTCCCTGGCTGATCATCATTTACTGTACATGTGAGTTTTTATGGTCTTATTTTAATAAAAATTTTTGGGAGATAACGTACTATTTGGAGTATTCCAATTTCTTTACATGCTGTGCATCGTTTGGCTAATCCCCCGAGTAAGATTTGGAGGTCCTTTAAGCGTCAGGAGTGTCTTGGAGGTCTATGGTCATTATCCCTTTGGAGGTCGATTTAAAGACAACCCAACTACATGCCTGATTGACCCTCTGTGACGGGGGGTCCCATATCTTTGGTAAGGGGCCATCTTTTTTCCTTCGGTGGTGGTGTTTATGAAAATTCACCTAAACGTGTTGAAAGAGATTAGATGCAGGACGACCACCGTCCGAAACCCTGTATGGAAGCACGAGCATTTTTGCTCTTCTGACATTACTTGATAATTTGCACTTTGGGACATTTTTTGTGACCATAATGGTCCATATATGAACTTTTTGTGATTTGTTTTCACATATTTATATATATATCTTTATAATATTTTTTTTATTCACGTTTATTTGTCACTCAATTTATTCATATCACTGGGTGTTGATTTATGCATTCATGCATTTATATTATGTTGAGAGGGCATTTAATGTCATACACATTTGATTTGAGTTGATTCACTGTGACCCATAATTTAGGGTCAGGTTTACCTATTTGGTTATTTTTGTTTATTGGTATGCGCAGCTTTTTCTCTTTTCCAGTGCTACAAAAATGCACTGATTACTGTATAAATGTCACTGGCAGGGAAGGGGTTAACACTAAGGAGCGATCAAGGGGAAATGTGTTCCCTCGTGAGTGTTTCTAACTGTGGGGGGAGTGTAGTGACTGGAGGAGGAGAGAGATTGTTGTTCCTAATTACTAGGAACAGATGATCTGTCTCTCCTCTCCTGTCATGACGGGGATTTGTGTGTTTGCACACACACAAATCCCCATTCTTGCTCTCGTGCCCGCAATCTCGGGTGGCCGGCGGACATCATGCCCTCCGGCCACGCGCTTAGGGTTCCCGACTGCGCCGCGCACGCGCGCCTTCTATGGCTCTCAAAGGAGCGGCGTACAGGTACGGCAATATGCGTAGGGAAGCCAACTTGCCGCCGTAAATGTACATGAGCTGGTCGGGAACTGGTTAATGATGTTTTCAGGACCTTGAATCCCCCCCCCCCACCACCACCACCAGCCATGATCTGTCTGATGTGAGAAGCACAGAGACCCAATGATGGTATCACTACATCTAAAATAGGGTGTGTAATGACAACATAGAGCTGCACGACTCTGGATAAAAGGAGAATTTTTTTGCTTCAATAAAGCTCACGATTCTCGGCGTAACATCATCTTTCACATTATACCAAAAAATTGGGCTAACTCTACTGTTTAGTTTAGTTTTTTAATTCATTGAAGTGTATTTTTTCCATAAAAATTGCGTTTGAAAGACCTCTGTGCAAATACAGTGTGACATAAAATATTGCGATGACCGCCATGTTATTCTCTAGGGTCTCTGCTAAAAAAAAATATATATATATATATATATATATATATATATATATATAATGTTTGGGGGTTCTAAGTAATTTTCTCTAAAAAATTACAAATTTTAACTTGTAAGCAACAAATGTCAGAAAAAGGCTAATGCCGCGTAAACACAAACAGATTTTCCGTCAGAAAAATCTTAGATGTTTTTTCTGCCGGAATTTCGCTCAAGCTTGGCTTGCATACACACGGTCACACAAAAGTTCTATGAACTTTCGACTGCCAAGAACGCCGTGAAGTACAACACTACGACGAGCAGAGAAAATTAAGTTCAATGCTTCCGAGCATGCGTCGAATTGTTTCCGAGCATGCGTAGGAATTTTGCGCATCGGAATTTGTACAGACAATCGGAATTTCCGATTGGAACTTTTTCCGACCGAAAAATAGAGGACATGCTCTCAATCTTTTGCTGGCGGGAATTCCTCCAGCAAAAGTCTGATGGAGCATACACACGGTCGGGATTTTCGACCAAAAGCTCTCATCGGACTTTTGCTGGCGGATTTGTACAGGGCATTAGTCTTTAAGTGATTAAACCAACCTCCTTTACAGACCGAAGTTCATCCCTTAGATCTAAAAGAACCAAATGATACAATGTTTCTTTTTATCGCTCGGCGCTGAGCAATGTTGTGATAAACTTTGCAGGCTTCTTTTTTTTTTTGCTTTGAACGGCTCTATCCACCTGCCGATGGTGGGGATGACTTCTGTTTTCCAATGCTGCGTTATGTAGAGCTGCGGATAGAAAGAATCTGAGAAGACACTTTTTATTGGAGTTATTTGGACCTGGTAGGATGGATAGGAGGGCCACCTCAGGGGAGGGAAGGAGAGAGTCATTATACATATCATTGTATATGTCAAAAATAAATGTTTCTTTTAAAGCCGTTACTTTCTATCAAAGTTCCATCGAGAACCCTTCCGTCGATTATATTACCTTTCACAGCGTTCATAATAAAAGGGTTCATATTGTGTAGCAAATTGCAATGCCCAGCATCCAAGCTTCAGACATATAGACAATAAAAGCCTGAAGGGCTTTTCGGCGCTTGTGATAATGCCTTCAAATATGGAGGTTTTGACCCCGCTGTGTTTCTTTGTAATGAATTAAAAATGAAAAAACCGTGGTGGAATCTGAAATTCTAAAGGAATTACTTTATTTGGTTAAAAGGCAATTCTAAAGATTTTTTTTTATTTTCTATTACAGAGAAGTCACTCAACGACATTTGTAGACTGGGAAAAGACTTCTGGAGTTTGCGGTTACTTTGTCAGTGTCAGGCTCTCGGCATGTAGAAAGAGACAGGCGGGATACCTCCTAAACCTTGATGAAAATGTATTACATAAATACAGCTAATTAAGAACATGTTAATCACTTTATGCAAATGGCGTCATTTTAATGTCAGCCTCTCTCGCTGGGCACTGATGAAGAAATTGCCCAATTAGCCTCCTGTTTGAGGATAAAATGCAAACATTTCTTGGAAAATGATAAACTTCATCTGCATCTCCATTATTCCCCATTTACAGCCCAGAGTTCTATAAAAAGGCCGGGGATTAAAAGTTGTCAAATGTTAATAATTCATAAATGTTAGTTCACCATATTACACATTTGTATAGAAAGTTTCAGAAAGTAAACAGTGTGTTTACTGTGTGTCATATACAGTAGGTGTTCCATTTCTGTGAATGGATGGGGTGCATTCTCAGTGATGTCACTGGTCTCTAGTGAATGGATAGACTACATTCTCAGTGATGTCACTGGTCTCTAGTGAATGGATAGACTACATTCTCAGTGATGTCACTGGTCTCTAGTGAATGAATAGGCTACATTCTCAGTGATGTCACTTGTCTCTAATGAATGGATAGGCTACATTCTCAGTGATGTCACTGGTCTCTAGTGAACATTTAGGCTGCATTTTCAGTGGTGTCACTCATCTGTAGTAAAAGGAAAAGCTACATTGTCAGCGATATCACTGGTTTCTAGTGAACGGATAGGCTATATTCTCAATGACGTCACTCATCTCTAGTGAATAGATAGACTGCATTCTCAGTGATGTCACTCAACTCTAATGAATGGATAGGCTACATTCCCAATGATGTCACTGGTTCTGATGAACTGATAGACTATATTCTTAGTGATGTCACTCACCTTTACTGAACAATTCCAATGATGCCACTGGTTCTGGTGAATGTATAGGCTATATTCTCAGTGATGTCACTCATCTCTAGTGAATGGATAGGCTACATCCTCAATAATATCACTGGTTTCTAGTGAACAAATAGGCTACATTCTCAGTGATGTCACTCATCCCTAGTGAACGGATAAGCTGGATTCTCAATGATGTTACTGGTTTCTAGTGAACAGACTATATTCTCAGTGACATAACTCACTCATTCTCAATGATGTCACTCATCTCTAGTGAATGGATAGACTGCATTCTCAGTAATGTCACTCATCTCTAATGAATGGATAGGCTACATTCTCAGTGATGTCACTCATCCCTAGTGAATGGATGAACTGGATTATCAATGATGTTACTGGTTTCTAGTGAACAGACTATATTCTCAGTGATGCCACTCATCTCTAGTGAATGGATAGGCTATGTTCCCAATGAAGTCACTGGATGTCACTCACCGTTTCTGAACAATTCCAATGATGCCACTGGTTCTGGTGAATGGATAGGCTATATTCTTAGTGATGTCACTCATCTCTAGTGAATGGATAGGCTACATCCTCAATGATATCACTGGTTTCTAGTGAACAAATAGGCTACATTCTCAGTGATGTCACTCATCCCTAGTGAACGGATAAGCTGGATTCTCAATGATGTTACTGGTTTCTAGTGAACAGACTATATTCTCAGTGACGTCACTCATCTCTAGTAAACGGATAGGCTACATTCTCGGTGATGCCACTCATCTCTAGTGAATGGATAGGCTACGTTCCCAATGATATCACTGGATGTCACTCACCTTTTCTGAACAATTCCAATGATGCCACTGGTTCTGGTGAACGGATAGGCTATATTCTCAGTCTAGTGAATGTATAGGCTACATCCTCAATGATATCACTGGTTTCTAATAAATGGATAGGCTACATTCTCAGTGATGTCACTCTTCCCTAGTGAACGGATAAGCTGGATTCTCAATGATGTTACTGCTTTCTAGTGAACAGACTATATTCTCAGTAATGTCACTCATCTCTAGTGAATGGATAAGCTACATTCTCCAGGATGTCACTGGTTTCTAGTGAATGGATAGGCTATATTCTCAATGATGTCACTCATCTCTAGTGAACGGATAGGCTACATTCTCAATGATGTCACTCATCTCTAGTAAATGGATAGGCTACATTCTCAGTGATGTCCCTCATCTCTAGTGACCAGATAGGTAACATTCTCAGTGATGTCACTTAGCTCTAGTAAATGGATAGACTACATTATTAGTGATGTCACTCATCTCTAGTTAACTGAAAATCTACATTCTTAGTGATGTCACTCATCTCTAGTGACCAGATAGGTAACATTCTCAATGATTTCACTCATCTCTAGTGAACAAATTGGCTGCATTCTCAGTGATGTCCCTTATCTCTAGTGAATGGATAGGCTACATTCTCAATTATGTCACTGATTTCGAGTGAATGGCTGGGCTACATACTCAAGTGATGTCACTCGTCTCTAAAGAATGGACGGGCTACATTCTCAGTAATATCATTGGTCACTAGTGATTGGATTGGAGTCTGCAATCTCAGTGATATTATTGGCTTCTAGTGAATGAATAGGCTGTATTCCCAGTGATGTCACTGGTCTCTAATGAAAGAAAAGGTTGCACTCTCAGCAGTGTTGCCAACCGTCAGTATTTTTACTGGCAGCCAGTAAAAAAACAGGCAATTTTCTCCTGCCAGTAAATGCCAGTAAAAGGACAAAGTTGCCAGTAAAAAATATGGCTGTGATGTTCAGCTCGGTCCAGAGCCGGCCGAGACCATCTAAGTCCCTGCTACAGTGTGATCGGGCGGCTCTGGTGGAGGTGGTGCCCGAGCGTGTCGTGATGTCTTGATGCCAAGCAGAGCGGCCAGAGCCTCGTGTGTGGGTCTGCAGGACAGGAGCCGGGCAGGTTGGGAGCTGGACTGTCAGTGCTGTTTAGACTGAAGTGGACTGAAGGGACCAAGAGTCAACTTCATGGGTGTGTGTGCCTTCCTATTCTAACTTCTTGCCCTCCTGAGTCCTGTCCCTGTGCTACTTACTATATCAAAAATATATTATTTACCTAAAATCTACCTTAAATCACATTTCTAATTGCATATTGTACTTATAATACAAAAAATTGCATTTAAAACTGTAATTTTGTAACTTTTGGAAATGCCAGTAAAAACTTGGCTGTGCTAGGAAATTTTGGGTGTCGTGTCAGTAAATTTCAATCTGGTATGTTGGCAACTTGGCAACACTGACTCTCAGTTGTGTCACTGGTCTCTAGTGAATAAATAGGATGCCATAGATCACATTCTTAGTAATGCTCTCGATCTCCAGCGAAGGGATCAACTGCATTGCTAGTTATATCATTGATTTTTGGTGAATAGCCAGGCTATAGTAATTTACTAGGAAGATTTATCTCTGGCTTAAAAAAATGTTTTTGAAATTGGACCATTCATTTATTAGAGTACATAGATAATAGACAGAGGAAAAACTGCCAACTACGTTGTTGATGCTACATCAGTCAACTGTCAACTGTGTTCTGACTCTTCTTCTCATTTAAGCTGGCAGTGCAGGAACTCCCACGGTCTATATATATATATATATATATATATATATATATATATATATATATATATATGAGTGTGGGGGAAACCACTGAAAAAAATGAAGGCCATATATCACAACATCGGTTGTCTATCAGGCATAAACAAGCAGGTTTACCAGTTCCTAAACATTTTATGCAATCTGGTCATAAGGACACAGATTTGGAATTCATTATTTTGGAAGAAGTTGGTAGAGATAAAAGGGGAGGAGACAGAATCCTAAAATTAAAACAGAGAGAAGTGTGGTGGATTAAACAGCTACATTCTTTATATCCTCATGGCCTAAATAGAGACTACGATCTGTATCTAATTTTGTAAACAGATGTGATATTCTGAAACATGAATGTAATTGTTCACATAATTTTTTGTACATGATTTTTATAGATATCTTGGTGTCTTTTTAGAGTGAAGAGAGATGATTTTTTTGAAATATTAGGTGGTGTATGCAGCACAAGTGCAATCAAGAGATGTAAACAGGGATGATTTTGTAAAGATATAATATTAAAAGCAGGGTTTTACTATTATACTGTTTGTTTAAATAGCAGAATGTTTTTCTACATTGTTTTTTAGCCCATATTGGCCCAACGGGATAGAGATACAGCACTAGTTGCTATAGATTGGTTTGTTGTTTTTCAAGGATTTGGAGTTTGAGATTTATTTATTTATATTTTTCACTTACATTGATTGTTCTTTTGTTTTTTTTTGCTTGTTTTTCTTATTTGAATTAATGCCTTTTCATTGTGCAATGATAAACATGCAAGAGGTATAATGAAGTAAAGGGTTAATTAGAAGATGGGTGCAGGAATACACCTGTATGTACTCGTAGTTGGCTTAAGCCCCAGACACACTATTAGATTGTCTGCAGATTTTTGTCTTCAGATTTACCAAAACCATATAATATGAGGTCAAACCTTAATGCCACGTACACACGATCAGAATTCTCGTCGGAAAAAGCTCTGATGGTTTTCCGGATGGAATTCCTACGGAATTCTGCTCAAACTGTCTTGCCTACACAGGGTCACACATAATTCCGACCGTCAAGAACATGGTGACGTACAACACTACGACGAGCCGAGAAAAAATTAAGTTTAATGCTTCCGAGCATGCGTCAAATTGTTTCCGAGCATGCGTAGGAATTTTGCGCGTCGGAATTGCTACAGACGATTGGAATTTCCGATAGAAACCTTTTCAGTCGGAAAAATATAGAACATGCTCTCAAATTTTTGCTGGCGGGAATTCGGACAGCAAAATTCCGATGGAGCCTACACACAGTCGCATTTTCTGATGAAAAGCTCTCAGCGTTCTTTTGCTGGCCGAAATTCCGACCGTGTGTACACGGCATAAGAGTGTCAATTTGTATGCAATCAGGCAGGCCCTTGCACTACATGGTTTTGGTAACTATAAAGACAAAAATCTGCAAAAAAGCTAATAGTGTGTATGGGGTCTAAGATAGATTAGTCAATAAAGGTGATTAGTATGTTGAACATCACACATGGAACTTGATGAAGGATGGAGTGTACTGTCCAAAACTGTGCCGTCGTTACTTGTATATACATGAAAAATGAAATAAAACGCTTTTGAAAAGAAATTGAGATTGATATATATATATATATATATATATATATATATATATATATATATATATATATATATATATATAGTATCTCACAAAAGTGAGTATACCCCTCAAATTTGTCTGCATTGCTGTCGTCCCAGTGGGCATCCTCAAACGGAAGGTGGAGGAGCACAAGGTCTCTAACATCCACCACCTTTGTGATGTCATCATGGAGGAGGGGAAGAGGACTCCAGTGGCAACCTGTGAAGCTCTGGTGAACTCCATACCCAAGAGGGTTAAGGCAGTGCTGGAAAATAATGGTGGCCACACAAAATATTGACACTTTGGGCCCAATATGTACATTTTCACTTAGGGGTGTACTCACCTTTGTTGCCAGCGGTTTATACATTAATGGCTGTGTGTTGAGTTATTTTGAGGGGACAGTAAATTTACACTGTTATACAAGCTGTACACTCACTACTTTACATTGTAGACAAGTGTAATTTCTTCAGTGTTGTCACATGAAAAGATAGAATAAAATATTTACAAAGATATGAGGGGTGTACTCACTTTTGTGAGATACTATATATATATATATATATATATATATATATATATATATATATATATATATAAAGATATTTTTAATACCAATATATTTATCTGACTGTCAAATGTCCATACAAAAAAAACATAATTGTTGTACATCTGGCCCACTGGTCCCAATCTGTACTGCAGGTACACACAATGCTCGTTGCGAACCCTGAATATTTTTTTTTTTGTCTTCTCTTTTACAATAAAGCCGCACGCCGTTTCCGTACCACACACACAAACATAAAATATCCTAATGGCATTTCCGTAAGCCCGTACACAAGAGCTTGCTGCAATTCTGAGACCTCAAACAAGTTAAAAACACATCATATATATAGTAATATTTAAATTGGAAAGGCTTCAAAGACTCTAGTAAAAGAAATATAGGAATATCAGGTCATTTCCCATACATCTGTTTGCTGTTACATCCAGTGCTTTTTCAATAAATACAACGTTAACGTCCTGTACAGAACTATTGACTGTGTTCCGTCGACATTAGTGGAGTTCTGTATCCTTATAGCTTACGGCTTTTCCTGTTCTCCGCGATGATAGTTTGTCATTTTCCAAACCTGAAGTTTTGGTCTTGGAGTTAAGCTTTAAAACATACACAACATAAAAAAAAAAATCAATCTTTGGCTTAGACTTAATTTAATCAGCCCAAAACTAAAACCGCTGATTTTTTTTCTTTTTTTTTTTCTCCCTTGTGCATGTTTATTTATTTGGTAAGTTCCGGGGGGGTTACATCACCTCATTAATGCTTTATACACATAGCCAAGCGCACCGGCTTCCTGGGAAAGCGGTATAATACTTTGAAAACTATAACTAATGAGTTTTTTTGTAATCTTTTGATGAAAACGGTACAAAGTTTGTGACCAAGCATAATTAGTTGTGTTGCAGAAGAAGCACCAGTAGTTGGGAAGTGAATTAAGCGGAGGAAGCGTGCAACGGGCAGGCCTTTTCCAAAGGCAATTATCCCGACTCGCTAGCTTTCAGTTCGTAACGAAAAAGTGGTTCTCGGGAAGGCAACTAAATATGAACTCCGGGCTTGTATAAATGTAGTGCACCCCTAAGGAGCCGCTGGTGAAACTGATGCTTTTCCCTTAGATTAGTGCACACACAGCCAGGGACACAGCATTTTCTCCACTTTCACCAGCTTGAATGCAAAGGTCTAGGGGTGTCTTTTTGGTGCTTTACTGAAAAGTTGAACTTGGATTGGGTCAAAGGAGCATGGGGTACCCCAAACTGAAGAACTGAGCTCTTTGAGAGCTCTTCTCTGTCTCTCCAAGCTGCATGGAAAGTCCCACATGACTCTCTACTAATAACAAATGATTGTGTCTTTTTTCCAGAAATACATAGTCACTTAAAGTGGGGTTGCACACACACAAAAAAAAATCATTAATATTCCTAAAAAAAAAAAAAAAACATTTGGAATTTTTTTTTTTTTTAACCACTTTCAGACCGGACCAATTTGCAGCCAAAGGACCAGGCCCCTTTTTGCGATTCGGCACAGCGTCGCTTTAACTGACAATTGCGCGGTCGTGCGAAGTGGCTCCCAAACAAAATTGACGTTCTTTTTTTCCCACAAATAGAGCTTTCTTTTGGTGGTATTTAATCGCCCCTGCGGTTTTTATTTTTTGCGCTATAAACAAAAAAGAGCGACAATTTTGAAAAAATAACGCATTCTTTTTTATTTTTTGCTATAATAAATATCCCCCAAAAATATATAAAAAAACATTTTTTTAATCCTCAGTTTAGGCCGATACGTATTCTTCTACATATTTTTGTTAAAAAAAATCGCAATAAGCGATTATTGATTGGTTTGCGCAGAAGTTATAGCGTTTACAAGATAGGGGATAGTTTTATAGCATTTTTATTAATAATTTTTTTTATTAGTAATGGCGGCGATCAGCGATTTTTATTGTGACTGCGACATTATGGCGGACACATCGGACATTTTTGACACATTTTTGGGGACCATTGTCATTTATACAGCAATCAATGCTATTTAAATGCTTCGCTAGCCACGCTTCGGGCACGGCCTCGCTGCGCTCGGCTCTTTTATATTCTAACTCTATGTCCACTTGGATGGTGGGGCTTGAAAGTGGACTCACGCAGGCGCCGTTCATCCTCGGCAATTTTCGGAATCAGGGTGTCCTGTGTACTGCGCATGCGCAGTACACCTCGGACACTTCGTGATGGGGGACTGGTAATGATACAACACCGGAACCAAAATAAAAAAAAAATGGCGTGGGGGTCCCCCTTAAAATCCATACCAGACCCTTTTCCGAGCACGCAACCTAGCAGGCCGCAGGAAAAGAGGGGGGACGAGAGAGCGCCCCCTCCTGAATGTACCAGGCCACATGCCCTCAACATTGTGAGGGTGCTTTGGGGTAGCTTGGGGTGGTTGTGGGGGTCTGCGGGCGGGGGGCTTATCGGAATCTGGAAGCCCCCTTTAACAAGGGGACCCCCCAGACCCCCCAGATCCCGCCCCCCCCCCCGTGTGAAATGGTAAGGGGGTACCCCTACCATTTCACAAAAAATTTGTGAAAATGGTAAAAAAAAAAAGACAATACACACCTTGGGACAAGTCCTTTATTAAAAAAATAAAACTGTGCTACAAAGTCTTCTTCTCTCGCTCTGACGGAGCGAAAAAAAAAAAGCCGTAAGCCGCCTATGATCTGCCTCCATGGGAGGCACCCGACGTAATGATGGGCCTCTCAGGTGACAGTTCTTTTACAACTGAGAGCGGAGCCACACAATGACATCGCCGGGTGACCCCGCCCCCTCTGACACACTGGGACATCCCTATGGCTTTCCCGTAGCGTCAGAGGGGGCAGGGTCACTGGGTTATGTAACCGGATGGCGCTGCCCCCCTCTGACGCACGGGGACATCCCTATGGCTTTTGTCAGAGGGGGCGGGGTCACTCGGTTACTGGTTTCTTGAACATGACAATGAGGTCACTGTACTTTAAAGGCCTCCACAGTCACCAGATCTCAATCCAATGGAGCACCTTTGGAAGATGGTGGAACGGGAGATTGGCATCATGGATGTGCAGCCGACAACAACTGTGTGATGCTATCATGTCACTATGGACCAAAATTTCTGAGGAATGTTTCCAACACCTTTTTGAATCTATGCCATGAAGAATTAAGGCTGTTCTGAAGGCAAAAGGGGTCCAATCCAGTAATAGCAAGGTGTACCTAATAAAGTGGTCGGTGAGTGTATATCTAAAAGGAAATGAATAGTATATCTAAAGCTCTGCAGTCCAGCCCTGACACCAGCTGCAGGAGTGATTTAAAGGTTTGGGATTTGAGCAAATTAAAGGATCAATATACAAGTCACATCCTTCCATGTCTTTTATATGTGGAACTCGTATATTACATCTTGACCTACAGATAAACTTCTACAGGATTTTGCTAATACCCTGCACTGCAGAGTGGCCCTCTGGGACTAGAAGTGTGTCAAGGCCCTGAGAAAGCACCGGGAAGCCAAATTTTTAGTAGATAGCTAGATTGTAGCCTAGATACCCTTGTTTTGGAGATGCTCCAGGCCCCTCCATCCTGCTGGGTGTCCCCACAGCAAGCAGCTTGCTCTTGGGGCACCCAAGCAGGCACGCTCCCGAGCCGCGACTCTATGTGTCAGTTCACACACGGCTCCTACAGGATTCCGGATGTGGGATCAGAATGGCTTGCCTTGACATCTGTTCCTTGTTCTTTTGTGGTATGTTTGGAGATTTGTATTTTCTTTTGTGATGCTGTCATCGGGACTGGAGAATTTCAATAAACAAGGCAGAGAGTGCCCAAACCGCAGTCGATTATTTTACTTTGTCCTACTGGAAACCTTGCATACATCTATGTTTGGTATTTTGCTTCTATGGGATTCCTGGACTACAATTCAGCTGTGTGTGTGTGCTGCTTCATTGTACCACCTTTGTATTTTTTACATGTTTATTCATAATCTTCTTAAAATCCTTGTTGCGTAAACCAGTTCATAGAAATGATGTCATCTGGCAATAGTGGTCCTTTAAATTAACTAACTTCTTAACTAGTTCAGATAATTATTTTGTGGAAATGTAAGGGCCTACAGATTTATATTACTTCTGGTAAACATGGGAAAGCACACAATAACTGAGGAACAATGGTGACCATGGTGTTAAATATGAGATTATTATTATTATACAGGATTTATATAGCGCCAACAGTTTACACAGCGCTTTACAACTTGTGGGTAGACAGTTCAAATACAATACACTTTAATACAGTAGGAATCAGTGGGCCCTGCTCCTTAGAGCTTACCATCTATGAGGGAAGGTCAAGAGATACAAGGGGTAATAACTGTGGGGGATGTGCTGATGGAGAAGGTAAATGTACAGTTGTTGGGTGGGGGCCAGATAGGCTTCTCTGAAGAGATGAGTTTTCAGGGATCGTCTGAAAGTGGATAAAGTAGGAGAAAATTGGACAGACTGGGGTATAGCATTCCAGAGGATGGGAGAGGCTCTAGAGAAGTCCTGAAGGGGAGCATAGGATGAGGTGACAAGGGAGTTTGAGAGCAGGAGGTCTTGGGAGGAGCGAAGAGAACGATTAGGTTGGTATTTTGAGACTAGGTTAGAGATGTAGCTGGGGGCCAAGTTGTGGATGGCTTTGTAAGTTGTAGTTAGTATCTTGAAATTAATTTGTTGGCTGAGTGGCAGCCAATGGATGGATTGGCAGAGGGGTATAGCAGACGCTGAGTGGTTTGTGGCAGCAGCATTCATGATGGATTGAAGTGGGGATAGCCTATTTAGAGGTAAGCCAATAAGGAGGGAGTTGCAGTAGTCGAGGCAGGCGATGACCAGGGAGTGGATTAGAAGCTTTGTGGTGACATTGGTTAGGAAGGGGCATATCTTGGAGATGTTGCAGAGATGGAGGCGGCAAATTTTGGCTAGCGATAGGATGTGGGGCCAAAAGGCCGAAAGGTTAGTTCAGACTCCAGGATTACACCCAGGATCTTAGCATGGGGGGACAAGTTGATAGTTGAGCTGTTGTTATTGACAGAGAAATCAGTGGAAGTGGCACCTGAGGGAGGAAATATCATGAGCTTGGTTTTGGATAGGTTGAGTTTGAGGAAGTGATGTGACATCCAGGCTGATATGTCTGCTAGTTGGTGATGCCTGAGGAGACAGATGGAGAGAGCTGGGGGGTGGAGAGATAGATTTGCGTGTCAGAGTAGAGATGATATTGAAAGCCATGGGAGGCAATCAACTGACCCAGGGAGGTGGTGTAGATTGAGAAAAGGAGAGGTCCAAGAACAGAACCTTGGGGGTCCCCAATGGAGAAAGGACGAGGAGAGGAGGAAGTAGAGTTGTAAGTGACACTGAAGGAGTGGTGGGATAGGTAGGATGAGAACCAGCGAAGAGTACAGTCACAGAGACCAAAAGAGTGGAGTTTATTGAGGAGGAATGGGTGGTTCACTGTGTCAAAGGCAGCAGAGAGATCCAGGAGAAGTAGTACAGAATAGTGTCCACTGGTTTTAGACATTAGTAGGTCATTTGAGAGTTTAAGGAGAGCAGTTTCCATGGAGTGTTGAGGGCGAAATCCGGACTGAAAGGGATCAAGAAGTTTGTTCATGGTCAGATGGTCGCTCAGTCGGTTGTAAAATAGTCCTTCAAGAAGTTTGGAGGAGAAGGCGAGTAAGGAGATGGGACGTATGTTGTTAAGATTGGTTGGGTCCAGTGAGGGCTTTTTAAGTATGGGGGTGATTAGCGCATGTTTTAAAGAGTTTGGGAAGATGCTACAAGAGAGGGAGAGGTTGAAAATGTGAGTTAGAGAGTGTAGAATTGAGTCAGAGGGTGAGCGTAGCATTTGCGAGGGAGTAGGATCCAGGGGGAAGGAGGTTAGATGAGTGATAGATAAAAGTTTTACAACCTCATTAATACTAGCAGGGTTGAACGAGGGAAGTAATGTTTGTATCTGTGGACATGGGGTGTTGCGTGTGGGAGGTTTCTGCATGTTGGAGATCTCCTCATGAATTGCATCAATCTTATTTTTGAAGTGATTGGCGATCTCCTGGGCAGTGAGTGAGTTAGAGGGTGGAGGCATTGGAGGACTGAGTAGAGTGTTGAAGGTAGAGAAGAGCTGACGTGGACTGGATGAGAAGGTGTTAATGAGTGTGATAAAGTAGGTCTGTTTGGCAGTGTGAAGGTAGGAATAGTATTTTAGGAGGGCATATTTATATTGTGTGAAGTCTTCCTGGAACTTAGTCTTATGCCACAGACGCTCAAGAGCACGGCTAAGTTTTTCTAAAACTTCTGGTGTCATCTGTTTTCCAGGGTTGTAGTAGTCAGGACCTAATTCTGCGTGTAGTGAGCGGGGCAAGCTTGTCTTGGGAGGAAGACAGTGAGCTGTTTTAATTGAAAGTGGCTAGGTTGGGGCAGGACAGGGGTGAGATTTTCTCATAGAGGTGATCAGTAGCAGAGTAGAGAAGAGAAGGGCTGAGGTGAAGAAGGTTTCTACGTGTAACTGTTAGGCGGTTGGAGGGAGAGAAGGTGGAAGACAGGGAGAGAGAAAAACGAATAAGGTGGTGATCAGAGAAAGGGAGAGGGTTGTTGCAAAGGTTGCACAGAGTGCACAGATATGAGAAGACAAGCTCAAGGGTGTTGGCGTTGCAGTGAGTAGGAGCCTGTATCCATTGCTTCAGGTCAATAGATGAGGTTAAACTGAGAAGTTTAGAAGTAATAGTAGAGCCAACTAGAGCCCAATGGTTTGCTAGAATAGCAGAAATACAACAAATGGAAAATCTTACTTTGGCAATGAAGGATCAGGACGAGAGATACAGGACAACATGGGCCCTGTATCTGGCTTATAGGGAAAGCTTAGAATAATTAAAAGATTGAGATGAGGAGAGGGGGGGGCGGTGAGTCCGGTGGGGGGGGGGGGGAGAGGTGGGTGAGTCTGATGAGGGCCCAGCAAGGGGAATTTTTTTTTTTTAATAAAATTTATTTTTCTTTATTCTAGTTTTTTTTTTTTTTTTTTACTTCTTAATGATAGAGATATGGGTTAAAATTGGAAAATGGGAAAACATAGGGGTCAACAGATACAATTAAGATTAAAAGGAATATAAGATACAAAGATAGAATCACCTAAGATGTATTAGGAAGATAATATGTGATTGTAATGAATTGTATTGTGAAACTTATGAAAATAAAGAATAACAATAAAAAAAGAAGTAATAGTAGTGTTAATGTTAACAGGGATGTTGAAGTCACCAAGAATAATTGTGTGGATTTCAGAAAAGAGAAAGTAGGCTAGCCAGGCAGAGAAGTCATCAAGGAAGGCTGATACTGGTCCAGGGGGCCAGTAGATTACAGCAATTCTTAGAGAAATGGGAGAGAATAGACAAATGCAATGTTCCTCAAAAGAGAAGAGTGTCAGAGAGGGAGGTGGGTAAAGTACCTGATAGGTGCTGCATGGGGCCAGAAGGATTCCCACTCCACCTCTCTTCCACTTGGTCTGGGGGAGTGAGTCCAGAGAAGGCCACCATGGGAGAGGGAAGCAGGAGAAGTAGTGTCAGATTCATGAAGCCAGGTTTCATGAAGATCAGCTTTTTGGCATGTAGCTATGTATTATTAAACAGAAAATTTTGATCTCATAAATCATATAAATAAGAGGTTAGTTATTGAAACTGAAAGCATACGTTGAGATGGTTTGCAAGATGCAGCGTAAACACAAAATTCATTTCACCAAAATAACTGTTTACATCTTATATATATTTCTTCCATCTCTTATACAAACTGTCCATAATATTGGCATTACTCTTGTCAATTTTGGATTTTCCAATTGCCGGGAGGGCGTCTTTTGACAGCCTCCCGGCAATTAAGGCCCACGCTGCCACTGTCATTTGGCTATAGCACGGGCGGGAGATGGTTAATGTAATAGTAAAAATAATACAGATCAGGAAGGTAGTCAAAAACAGTAGCCAGGGTTAGGAAGCCAAAACGGGTAATCAGACGAGCCGGAGTCAGGGAGCCAGGAGCCAGGCGCCTAAAATGTGTGCATATCTCTGCCATGGTTTTCACAGGCAAAGATGGGATGCTTTTCTGGGTGAGTTTTCCTGAGTTTTCCTCTGTGCGCAGTAACCAACACTTTCAACAGTTTAATGCCCCGTACACACAGTCGGATATTCCGATGGAAAAAGTCCGATCGCATTATGTTGTCAGATCATGTGTGGGCTCTAGCGGACTTTTTCCGTCGGAATTTCCGCCGGAAAAAATTTGAGAGCAGGATCTAAAATTTTCCGACAACGAAATCCGATCAGACTTTTTCCGATCGTGTGTAGAGAATTCCGACGCACAAAATGCCACGCATGCTCAGAAGAAATTTGGAGACGAAAGCTATTGGCTACTGCCCTGTACGTAGTCCCGTCGTACGTTTTGTATGTCACCTCGTTCGGAATGATCGGATTTTCCGACAACTTTGTCCGACCGTGTGTGTGCAACACTAGTTTCGGACAAAATCCATTGGAAATTATCCGACGGATTTGGTGATCGGAATGTCCAAACGTGTGTATGGGGGCTTAGAGCTATCATCCACTATGGTCACCTTAAATGGCCAAATCATCTTGGCATTACATCAAAATGTTGGGGGCTAGATCCAACTATTTATGGCCATCATTTTTGCAAAATGCAAAAATACAAAAAATCATCTTATTTTGACTTTACTATGGTCACCTTTAATGGCCAAATGATCTTGGCATTACATCAAAAAAATATTTATGGCCACCATTATCATTATATTGCCCATTTTGCAAAATACAAAATGCAAAAATACAAAAAAATCTTTTTATTTTGGCTTTACCATTGACGTCAGTGCGTTTCAGCAAAATGGTAAATTTTTCCTAAATCTTATTTTATCCCAAATTCAAAAATGTCATTCATCTCTGGTGGAAACATTATTGGGCAGCACAAGCAAAGCTGATACATTGTTTTATTCTGCAAAAAAACAGTAGTCATTCAATCAAGTAAATATTTTTTTTTATTTATAATTTTATTTGCTTATTAATTATGATTATTATTTTTCTTGTATCAATTTTCCTTATTTGTTTTTTTATTATTACCACAAGTAATATATATCAAAACATATTGCTTTCTTTACATTTTCCTATACTGCATCTTGTTCCATAAAAGCTTTGTTGAAATCTCAAGTGTTTCTACGGAAACATAACCCTGCATCTTGCTGATTGATGAGTTAAATAAATTCAAAGTGATACCTTTCATGTTCTCATGTTTTTACATTTAGATTGAGTTCACTATAATCATTGTTTGGAACTTACTGTATTGCAAAAAAAAAATGCAGGAATAACTCTCTAAAAGTATTAAATAATTCAGAAATGGACTCACTTATACAATGTGTGGGGGTTACTCCTACCTAACAAACATTAAAAAAACAAGAAAAGGTACTCTGCTATCATATTTATCAAAAAAAGATTATACCAAACTTTATTTTTATATCAAAAGATACAGACACGTATTTGAAAAGTTTGTACTGTATAGTCGTTCTTATCTGTAACATACTAATATTGTTTCTCTTTCTTCCTTATATACACTTAGAGTGATATATATTCCTTCTTATTTGGAACAAATACTTTACGTCCTCTTCCTGAAGAAGCCACATTGGCAAAACATGTCGAAAAATTTGGATGGAATATTCTCATGTATCTGATTGCAGCATTTCTTGATTGTCTATGATAGGTTGTGTGTATAGACTTATGACAATAGGAAACACTGTAATCTTTACTTTTTATCAACTTTTGCAAATAAATAATTTATGTATTTTTTAAGTAATATTTTATTTTATTTATTTTTATTTATTACAGGATTTATATAGTGCCAACAGTTTACGCATCGCTTTACAATATAAAAGGGAGACAATACAGTTATAATACAATAAAATACAAGAGGATTAAGAGGGCCCTGCTCAGAAGAGCTTACAATCTAATAGGGTGGGGGAGGTGGTCCAAAAGGTTGTAACTGTGGGGAATGAGCTGATGGAAGGGGTAAAAGATTAGTTGGAGACGTGATAGGCTTCCCTGAAGAGATGAGTTTTCAGGGATCGCCTGAAGGTGGCTAGAGTAGGGGATAGCCGGACAGGTTGAGGCAGCGAGTTCCAGAGGATGGGAGAGGCTCTGGAGAAATCCTGGAGACGAGCATGGGAGGAGGAAACAAGAGAACTTGACAGGAGGAGGTCTTGAGAAGAGCGGAGAGGAAGGTTTGGGATATGTTTGGAGACAAGATTGGCGATGTAGCCAATAGACTTAGTAATAGACTTGTGTTAATTTTATTAGTGTGTACCTTTAAAGTCCCGTATCTCCAAGCTTTTCTATATCAAAAGATAGGGTCATAAAATTTTCTCCAAGCATTACTTGTGCCAAACTACGACCACAAAAACATTTTGTTGGAGAATATAAAAAAGAAAACTACATGGCTATCTGGTAAAGTATTGTTCTTCCCTCTATGGTTACCCAGGAAATCCCCATACCAATCAAAAACATTTTCAAAAATACGATCCTCAACCATTCAAAAGGGTCCAAAGAGTGAGCTATTAATTACACTTATGCCAATGTTGCCAAAGGAATGTGTATATTGACCATCTTTCTCCATCTAGAAACTCAAAAACTCAAGTTGAACCATCAGACTTTGTTGGTATTTAGATAAGTTCAAATGAAATTCTCACTAAACATCTGGATTCTCTCATAGTTCATACTTCATGTATTACTCCATATCACACAGAAATTGGACAGTTCAAAATGCCTATTTTTTTTTATATTTGCTCCACCTCTTAATAAATGCCATTCATGTTGTGACTTTTAACAACATATTGCCGTTATTTCATGGCTTTTGCACAGCCTGACTTACATTGCTACCACTGTTATATTATTTATGTCGCTTTATCTAGACAAATGGAAATATTCTTACATTCTTAAGGAAAAATCTTCCTCTTTCTGCCATTTTTCCAATATGTCTACCTGTGTCATCTTGAATGTTTGGAGCAAATTCTCAAGCAAGGTTCTGTGAAACTCTAGGGTTTCTCTAGAGGTTACGAGAGGTTCCTTGTGCTGTGGTTGATCGACCTCTCATTTGACATTGCCTGCATAGTTCCAGGACCAACAACGCTTGGCAAAACTAACAGCAAGACACAAATTCACCTTTTTTTAGCTATTTGTAGGAGTAGCATTCTGACCATCACTGTGGGGGGGGGGGGGGGGATAGTTCCTACTGACCACCAATGTAAGAGGAATTTTTGCAATTGACCCTGAATTGTTCTGGTAGGGATTCACCGAGACCTGCAATTTTTTTTTCGCTGTTCCTCTGGGGTAAAAAGATTGGGTTAGAAGTATCCAAAGTGCTTTACCTACAGATTTTCACCAAGGCTTTGCCATGTCACTCAAGGATGCAATGATCCCAGGAGTCTTTTTGTTATACACCAGAATCCTGCACACCAGATACTGTACATCATCAAACGCCAATGCATTTCCTCTCAGTCAGAGACTTCATCAGGCTTTGGGTTACCATCTTCATTCCACCTCTAACAAGGGGCAAAGGCACATGTTTACACGCTAGTCCAATGTAACTATGTAAACTTATCCATACCTGTAATTCTTCTTAAAGCGGAAGTAAACCCATCGATTTAACAGTTTAAAAAAAAAGGCATGCCGGGAATGCTAACTGCACATTGGCTGTGCTCTCAACCAAACAGTCAAACCATCCAATGGCTGGTGTCATAACGGATCACATGTGCAGCACTGTGGCAGTTGAAGATTAAACAGAGGCAAAGATGGCCACTTCCTTGGCTGAAAACGATAGGGGGGTTTACTTCCACTTTAAAAGGGAGGAGAAATCTGGTAAGTGTTTGTACTGAGTGTACATACAAATCAGTTCACATGTGGTTAGGTTCATTTACATGAGATTAGATGCGTTCAGAGTTTCTAATCTGCCCTCTGTATGCATAGATTCAATTTTTTCTGAACGCAATTAACCACTTCCATACCGGGCCAATTCCGGCATTCCTCTCCTACATCTCCTAAATCGTATTTTTTTTGCTAGAAAATTACTCAGAATCCCCAAACATTATATATATATTTTTTAGCAGAGACCCTAGAAAAAAAAATGGCAGTCATTGTATTTGCACATGGTATCTGCACAGCAATTTTTCAAACGTGTTTCTTTTTTTGGAAAACAAACAATTTCATGAATTAAAAAAAAAAAACACAAAATATTTACCCCAGTTTTTTTGAATAATGTGAAAGATGATGTTACACATGTCACACTTTAAAACTGCGCACACTCGTGGAATGGTGCCAAACTTCGGTACCTAAAAATCTCCATAGGCTGTTACACTTTATCATTTTTACAGGTTACCTGTTTAGAGTAGGAGAGGAGAGCTTGTGCTAGATTTATTGCTCTCTCTCTAACATTCTCTCTAACATGTGTGGTTTGAATGTCATTTACATATGCGGGCATGACCTATGTATGCGTTCGCTTCTGCGTGCAGGCACAAGGGGATGGGGGCGCTTTAAAATGTACATTTTTGTTTACTATTTTTTTTTTCCGTAAATTTTTTTTTTTTGATCACTTTTATTCCTATTACAAGGAATGTAAACATCCCTTGTAATAAGAATAGGGCATGACAGGTCCTCTTTACAGAGAGATATGGGGTCTATAAGTCCCCACATCTCTGCTTTATGCTGGAAAGCCTGAGACCAAAAAAAATAAAAACTGATCTCAGGTTTTCCACCCCAAAAAACTGCAGTATTTACATCTGCAGACACCGGAAGTGACGCCATGACATTGTTTCCTGCCTATAGCAGCTGTTAGCAATAATTGCAAGAGAATTTGTCAGGCTGGTTGTACACAGGTTGAGCAATCAATCAACTTGGTACAATCAGCCTGCTCATTAACAGTTTGAATCTTGGCCTGTTCCTGCTAAACCGGCCGAGATTCGAACCGTGTATGGCCGGCCTAAAATTTGTGATTTTCTTTTACTTTTCGATGATAACAGTAAACAGGAAAAACAGGGAGAGTGAATCTCCCTAAGGGGGGCACAGACAGCAATAAAAACTGACAGGTGTTCTGTCCCTCTCCACTCTATCCAAAACAAAAAAAAAGTTTTGCCCTTAGTTACACTTAAACCACTTGCGGACCGCCCACCATACATTTACTGTGGCAGGGCGGCCATTCTGTGCCAGATCACATACCTTGTACGTGATCTGGCACTTCCGGGTCTGGGGCGCTCATGCACCCTGCCGGCGACCTGCTTCAGCTGTGATCACACACAGCAGGAGCCCAGCGGTGGGTGCCGCTGACTCAATATCCGCCGGCACCCACTGATTACATAGGACATGGGCAGAACGGCAATCTGCCTATGTAAACAAATCCGACCGCGTGTACGCGACATTAAGATATCTTTTTTTTATAGTTTTCATGGCTCCTGGGATCATTGAAAAGACTGATATTAATATACCTTCATATTTTAGATTAAACTGTATTAAATCTTCCTCATCTGTTCTTTATTCTTCCAAAATGTGTAATATTATCACTTCTTCATTTTTTTTTTTTTTTAATCAAGGATAAGTAAACTTTTCTTTCTTGATGAAACTATTGAAACATAACCCTCAGAATGAGGAGTTATTCTAAGATAGTTCAAACTCAGCATCTGTAATCCCCAGGATCTATTTAAAGACCATTTTACTACTAAATGCACTAAAAAAATAAAATGAAACAAAAAATATATATATATCCCATAGTTTGTAGACGCTCTAACTTTTGCGCAACCAATCAATATCCACTTATTGCGATTTTTTTTTTTCAAAAAATATGTAGCAGAATACATATTGGCCTAAATTTATGAAGAAATTAGATTTTTTACTTTTTTTTTTTATTGGGTATGTTTTATAGCAGAAAGTAAAAAAAATATATATATATATATATATATTTTTTTTTTTTTTTTCAAAATTGTTGGTCTTTTTTTGTTTATAGCACAAAAAATAAAAACCGCAGAGTTTATCAAATACCACCAAAAGAAAGCTCTATTAAAAAAAAGGACAAAAATTTAATTTGGGCACAGCGTTGCGTGACCGTGCAAATTGTCAGTTAAAGTAACACAGTGCCGTATTGCAAAAAAATGGCCTGGTCAGGAAGGGGATAAAACCTTCCAGAGGTCAAGTGGTTAATAAATTACCCTACAAATAAAGTCTTCTTACCTTTACTCTCCTGTCTTCCTTTGATTACAAAGTGACGGGTGGAACAATGCCCACATTTATAAATTCCCAACAACTGCTGCTTGTTCAGTCAGTTACCTTTTGATGAGGGAATGTATTCACGACTGGCCAACTGATCTTATAAAAGAGGGGCTCATCTCGCAATCATGGATGAAAAGAACCCACTATTCCCTTTAATTTCTCATCTATGGTAAGCAGGGGGCCAATGTTTCTTAAAACAAGTACGGCAGGCGTCCCCAATGGTTACTATATCGTGTAATCAATGTAATGTAATGTAATGTAATTATCTTGTTTTTCTTTTCACATTTAGTAGATCGCTTCTCCTTAGTTGTATTGCAAAATGTATTTGTGTTCTTATCAATCTATGACTTATTCTCAAACCTAGCTTTTAGTTCTTGCACGTCTTTCTCTAAATCCTTTTTTCTATACAATGAATCTGCAAGAACTGTTCAATTGGAACACCTTGTATCATCATGGAATGGTGATGACTGGTCGCATGTAGGCGCATGTTGCCAGTTGACGGTTTGCAGAAGTGCTCGTCACTGCACCCATTTTATTTATTTTTAAAATCTAAAAGATCCATTTCTGTTTTATACATTTTATATGTTAAATAGCTATTACATGGATTTTTATTTAGTTTATTTAAAAAAATCCATGAATTCTAATTTGATGCTTTTCTACATGACCTAAAAATCATCTATATACCAGTTCCAGAGGGCAACTTGTTTCCAAAAATCAGGAACTGCACCCGCTACAACCTTCTCCCAAAAACCAAAATGTAGGCATGTGTAAGCCAGGGGCACATAAGGCTTCCATTGCATTCCCTCTCGCTCATCTTCTAAATGAAAAATTATTATTTTCCAAAAAAAACTATTATTTTACAAAATGAACCAGTAAATCAATTGCTAGTTAATTTTGAAGTTCTGCTTCTGGATGAGCACTAAAGTTTAAGAACATCTTTACTGTCCTGGACAAAAAAGGTAAACAGGTTACGTGATTTTTAGGCATTCTGTTCTCCAATTCAGTAATTGTGGTTTACAGGGGGTCCCCTACTTACAAACATCCGACTTACAAATGACTCCTACTTACAAACGGAGGGAGACAACAGGAAGTGAGAGGAAATCCACCCCTAGGAAGGGAAATTCACTCCTAGGAAGGGAAATGTGTCTCCACTGATGCTTTATCACCAGTCCATGCTTCCCTCACAAACCCAAAATTTTCACAATTCAATTTTCATTGGGACAGAAGGTGAGGTGAAATCTTCTGAACAGGGGCACAGACAGCAAAACAAATGTTACAGGGGTGATAACCCTTCTCTATGTTATCTAAAAAACGTAATAGCTACACTTAAAAAATGTACCTGTTCCGACTTACAAACAGATTCAACTTAAGAACAAACGTACAGTCCCTAGCTTGTTTGTAACCCGGGGACCCCCTGTATCTTCAGCTGAAACTATTGGGGGGGGGGGGTATTTTATTGTGATTTTGGGAGTATGTAAAAGGTGGGGATATTATAATAAATCACCCTCATACTCCTCTTTTTTTATAATCCTCTCCATATAGACAAAGTCAAATCTCCAATTTAATTTATGTTGCAATTCTAAAAAATTATAATTTTTTTTTACTTTTTCATAGAACTCAACATTCAAAAGTTGTCTTTTAATCTCTAAAAAAATAAAAATATTCTTCAGTAAAGGGGATGACGGTATTCCCTTTATCACTTGGCTTAACAATAATTTGTTTATTTTCCCCAAGTTCTTTTTAATGCTCTTCTGCCTCATTTAGTTCTATTGTCCCCTTATATTTGTATTTAAGCTCAAGGCAAGGACTTTTTTAAACAACATATACAAAAACAACATAAACTCCTTGCATATATTGATGTTATAATTTAAATTACAATTTACCTTCAATTCCTATATCTCTATCCTTCTTATAATTCCATGCTTATATCTATTATTTTCTTAATCACACAATCATTCCAAAGCATACATACTTAACAATCATTCACTCAAACAAGCAAACAAGCAAGCAAGCAAAAAGAAAGAAAAAAAAGGGGGGCAGTACTATTGCTCTGTAAGGCCCCTTTCACACTGGGGCGGGAGCCGCGGTGACGGTAAAGCAGCGCTATATTTAGCGCTGCTTTACCGTCGTTTTGCCCGCAGGATTCGGCCACTCACGGTGCGGTTAAAATCCCCCGCAGAGCGCCGCCGTATCGGTGTTGCCGCGGTATTGCCGCGGTGTCCCATTCAAATCAATGGGAAGGAGCGGTATAGGAGCGGTGAATACACTGCTCCTATCCCGCTCCAAAGATGCTGCTAGCAGGACTTTTTTGCCGTCCTGCTAGCGCATCGCTTCAGTGTGAAAGCCCTCCGGCTTTCACACTGGAGTGAATGGGGCCGGTTTTTTCAGGCGGTGTACAGTCGCTATTTTTAGTGCTGTACCGCCTGAAAACCGCCCCAGTGTGAAAGGGGCCTAAGTAAGTTAATAAAGATGCTGAGGTTCTAAACACTTCCCATTTTTGCCACGTTGCTAAAGTTTGCTCCTTTAGACCTATTTCTGTCGCCATCATCGACTCCAGGGACTGCATGTCGCTCATCTCACACACCCATTCCTCAATAGAGGGGTCTATCGTTTTCCTCCATTTCTGAGCTATGATAGTCCGCGCTGCTGTTAACATTTGTCTTATGCCGTGTACACACGATCGGAAATTCGGCCAACAAAAGACCGATGAGAGGTTTTGGTCGGAAAATGCGATGGTGTGTATGCTCCAGCTGACTTTTGCTAGCCGAATTTCCGCCAGGAAAAGATTGAGAGCGGGTTCTCAATTTTTCAGTCGGAAAAAGTTTCAATCGGAAATTCCGAACGCCTGTAGCAATTCCGATGCGCAAAATTCCTACGCATGCTCGGAAACAATTGGACGCATGCTCAGAAGCATTGAACTTCATTTTCTCGGCTCGTCAGAGTGTTGTACGTCACTGCGTTCTTGACGGTCGAAAGTTCAGCGAACTTTTGTGTGGCCGTGTGTACGCAAGCCAAGCTTGAGCGGAATTCCGTCGGAAAAAACATCCAAGATTCTTCCGACGGAAAATCCGCTTGTGTGTACGCGGCATTAAGATATCTAACTATTTTTATAGTTTTCATGGAGCCTGGGATTATTGATTAAACTGATATTAATATACCTTCATATTTTAAATAAAACTGTATTAAATCTTCCTCATCTGTTCTTTATTCTTCCAACAGTGCTTCCAAAATGTGTAATATTATCACTTCTTCATTTTTTTATTTTATTTTAATCAAGGATAACTAAACTTTTATTTTTTGATGAAATTATTGAAACATAACCCTCAGAATGAGGAGCTATTCTAAGATAGTTCAAACTCAGCATCTGTAATCTCCAGGAGCTATTTAAAGACCATTTTACTACTAAATACACCCAAAAAAAAATGTTTTAGTTTTGGCTTTACTTTTGACTGCAATGCATTTTGCCAAAATGGTAAAAAAAAAAAACTAAATCTCATTTTACCCAAAATTTCAAGGAACTGGAAAACCCAAATTTCGTTTATTCCTGATGGAAATATCATGGGCAGCACAAAGCTTATATATTGTCTTAACCTTGGGAAACAGTAGTCATTCAATTAGGCATTGCCTGTTTTACTTATTTATTATGATCATGCTTTTTTAGGAACTATATTCCTTCTTTGTTTTTTGCTTTTATTGTTGCCTTATGTATGACATATCAAAACACATTGCTGTCATGTTCTTGTATGCTGCATTTTGTTCAATAAAAGCTTTGTTGAAACCTCAAGTGTTTCTGAGGAATCATAACCTACATCTAGCTGATTGATGCGTTCAAGAAATTCAAAGTGATACATCTTATGTTTTTACATTTCCATGGAATTCACTATAATGACAGTTTGAAAGTCACTGTATGAATGATAGACTGCTTAGAGTTATAGGAAACCTGTACTGTAATACAATTATGGAGTATGGAGGCCACCATGGAAGACCTACTTCTGAAAGTGCAAGTTGCCTGAATTTCATGGGGTAACTCAGAGGCTTTGGCCTGGGGGCAAAACCAACCAACTGGCTCTTTAATGAAAGTACAGATTTCTGTGGGCTAACAAAAGTATACTTACAGTGCCCTGAAAAAGTATTCATACCCCTTGAAATTTTCTACATTTTGTCATGTTACAACCAAAAACATAAATGTATTTTATTGGGATTTATATGATAGACCAACACAAAGTCACACATAATTGTGAAGTGGAAGGAAAATGATAAATGGTTTTCAATTTTTTTTACAAATAAATATGTGAATAGCGTGGCGTACATTTGTATTCAGCCCCCTTTACTCTGATACCCTAACTAAAATCTAGTGGAACCAATTGCCTTCGGAAGTCACCTAATTAGTAAATAGAGTCCACCTGTGTTTAATTTAATCTCAATATAAATACAGCTGTTCTGTGAAGCCCTCAGAGATTTGTTAGAGAACCATAGTGAACAAGCAGCATCATGAAGGCCAAGGAACACACCAGACAGGTCAGGGATAAGTCGTGGAGAAGTTTAAAGCAGGGTTAGGTTATAAAAAAATATCCCAAGCTTTGAACATCTCAAGGAGCACTGTTCAATCCATCATCTGAAAAAGGAAAGAGTATGGCAACTGCAAACCTACCAAGACATGGCCGTCCACCTAAACTCACAGGCCGGGCAAGGAGAGCATTCATCAGAGAAGCAGCCAAGAGTCCCATGGTAACTCTGGAGGAGCTGCAGAGATCCACAGGTCAGGTGGGAGAATCTGTCCACAGGACAACTATTAGTCGTGTTCTCCACAAATCTGACCTTTATGGAAGAGTAACAAGAAGAAAGACATTGTTGAAAAAAAGCCATAAGAAGTCCTGTTTGCAGTTTGTGAGAAGCCATGTGGGGGACACAGAAAACATGTGGAAGAAGGTGCTCTGGTCAGATGAGACCAAAATGTACCTTTTTTGGCATAAAAGCAAAACACTATGTGTGGCGGAAAACGAACACTGCACATCACCCTGAACACACCAGTAAACATGGTAGTGGCAGCATCATGTTGTGGGGATGCTTTTCTTCAGCAGGGACAGGGAAGCTGGTAAGAGTTGATGGGAAGATGCATGAAGCCAAATACAGGGCAATCTTCAAAGAAAACCTGTTATGCCCCGTACACACGGTCGGAAATTCCGAAGTAAAATGTCCGATCGGACCATGTTGTCGGAAAATCCGACCGCGTGTGGGCTCCATCGGACTCTTTCCGTCTGAATTTCCGACAGAAAAAATTTGAGATCCTGCTCTCAAATTTTCCAACAACAAAATCCGATCAGACTTTTTCCAATCGTGTGTACAGAATTCCGACGGACAAAGTGCCACGCGTGCTCAGATCAAATTAGGAGACCAAACCTATTGGCTAATAGCCTCTACGTAGTTCCGTCGTACGCAACGAACGTCACCACGTTCAGAATGATCGGATTTTCCGACAACTTTGTCCGACCGTGTGTGCAACACCAGTGTTGGACAAAATTCCGTGGGAAAAAATCAGACTGATTTTGTGGTCGGAATTTACGACCGTGTGTACGGGGCATAAGAGTCTTCAAAAGACTTGAGACTGGGGCAGAGGTTCATCTTCCAGAAGGACAACAACTCTAAACATATACCCAGAGCTACAATGGAATGGTGTAGAGCAAACATATTCATGTGTTAGAATGGCCTAGTCAAAGTCCAGACCTAAATCCAATTGAGAATCTGTGGCAAGACTGATAAATTGCTGTTCACAGACGCTCTCCATCCAATCTGACAGAGCTTAAAGTGGAAGTAAACCCCCTATCGTTTTCAGCCAAGGAAGCTGCCATCTTTGCCTCTGTTTAATCTTCAACTGCCACAGTGCTGCACATGTGATCCGTTATGACTCCAGCCATTGCATGGATTGACTGTTTGGTTGAGAGCACAGCCAAAGTTAGCATTCACGGCATGCCTTTTTTTTTTTTTTTTTTAAACTGTTAAATCGATGGGTTTACTTCCGCTTTAAGCTATTTTGCAAAGAAGAATGGGGAAAAATATCACTCTCTAGATGTGCAAAGCTGGTAGAGACATCCCCAAAAAGACTTGCAGCTGTAATTGGAGTGAAAGGTGGTTCTACAAAGTATTGACTAAGGGGGGCTGAATACAAATGTACTCCACATATTTATTTGTAAAAAAATGTGAAAACCATTTTATCATTTTTCTTCCACTTCACAATTATGTGCCACTTGTGTTGGTCTATCACTTAAAATTCCAATAAAATACATTTACGTTGTTGGTTGTAACATAACAAAATCTGAAAAATTTCAAGGGGTTTGAATACTTTTCCAAGGCACTGTGTGCCCAGTATGCCATGTTGTTGCTGTGATTGGTGTGCAGGGAGACAGGTGGTTCCTAAAGGACATGGTTTATTGTGACAAATCTTTTCAAAACTTCCACCACTGGCATCTTTAGTGGCTTTTGGCAATTGAACACATGACATCTCAGGGGACCGCAAAAGAAGACTTCCTTCTGCCATGTGTTGGGAGGCCTGAATGGGGCTTTGATAGCGTCAAGCAGCTGTCATTGACTGCAGTTCTTACATTGATCAACTCCATTTTGGACCATCAATCCAAGATATTTTATTAGGACTGGTATAGGCAGCAAATGGCCTTCTTCCTCTCTCCCGCTGGCTGTTTTCAGAAGGAGTTGATTTATTTTAGCCTCCATATTTTTTTCAGTAGAAGTTTCCCTAAAGGGAATTATACTGTTATACCTGACCTCTGCACCCTGTATGGTACTTTTACTTCTGACCCAACATTCTGTATGTTACACGCTTCTGAGCCCTGCAATCTGCACATGAGTATGGCAATTGGGTGTGCACATCAAGCAAGAGTAAGGAGATTGGGCACGTACATTGCAGAGGAGTGGGGCACAGTTGGGCATTTCTGTCCTTAGCACTGGATGAACTTTTCCCGACACGGAACATCTTGCAACTGAATTAAGAAGGAGAAGTAGTTAAAAATTTCAGTTGAGTTGATGTCAAAGACTGGTGGGTGGTTATGCAGGTCAAGAAGGGGGGAATCCAGTTTTAGTAGCCAAGGGAGTACTTAATTTTTCCATAGTACATCATTATATCTATTGACATCCTTGCAGAGTAAATGATTGAAAAGGTAAATTTCTCCTGTTCTTGTGTTCCTATTCAAGTATATTATCTTATGTGTAGGCACTGTTTAAAAAAAGATCTACTGTTGCCTGTTCATGTTGAAAAAGTCAACAATTTCCACACGGCGTACTTAAAATATGTGTAAACCATCACGTTGCAAATCAACCCATTCAATTTAAAACAGAAATGAAAGGCAAAACATTTGTGTACAGATATAAAACATTTTTATAAATACCTTTTTTCCCTTTTTTTATAAGTGATCACATACCCTCTGTTCTCAGCTGCGTAGAGAGGTGGGGGAGGAGGCACAGCATTACACTGGTCTTCCCAGTGAATGGCTGTGAGGGGGGAAGGGTCAGCAGAAGTCTGATCATTGGAAGAGAGCAGCACAGCCAGTAAACTAACCATGCTGTGCTCTCATGCTTAGTGTGGTCAGTTTTTAATAGCAAAGCAGGGGGACTAGCATGAACATCAGGGATTTCACACAAAAGAAGCAATACAAGAAAGGCAGGATACCTTTTCATACAAGTACATAGTACAGCAGGCACATATCAGGAATAAGAAATGGGGGATTTACATATTCTTTAATGATTTACATGACTGTATATCTGGTGGGTGCCAGTCGGTTGTTGGATGGTGGGTTCTTTTACACAAAGTTTGATGCTATTATAAACTGTTCACAGGTGAAAGTGGATCTTGGAAAATCTTTCTTTTTTTCTTTTTTTATTTGAGGTGTGCTGTGTATTTTTTAATTAATATTATTAGTATAGGCGTTGTTTTTTTTATTTTTTATTATTATTTAATATAGGAATTTATTGCTGTCTGTGTCACCACCAAAGAGATTCACGCTATCTTTACTGGTGACCATGGTCTCTAGGACAGAGAGGTAAAAGAAATCTAAAATTCAATTGTCATCGATAGGAAATGAGACAGGGCAGAAACACTATTACCACCAAAATTCAGGTTCCAATTATTTATTTATTAAAGAAATAAAAAAACTCATCTTTGCCTCTTATTAGTGTCCATCTGTGTTATAGGAGGAGTCCTTTTAAATCTCCCATTTAGAGATGTGTATGCTCCCATGGTTCAGAGAAGCAGGATCTTCCATTGTATGGATAGCGAAGGACCCACTGATATTGGGGTACTTTGACGTAGTAGTGGGCTTAGCACTATATGGCCATATGGTGTAACTAAATCCCCATATTTTCTGAATATGCTCAGGTGTTTTTAACCACTTCCATACCGGGCCTATTCTGGCACTTCTCTCCTTCATGTAAAAATCATAGTTTTTTTGCTAGAAAATTACTCAGAACCCCAAAACATCATATAAGCTTTTTTAGCAGACACCCTAGGGAATAAAATGGCGGTCATTGCAACTTTTTATCTCACATGGTATTTGCACAACCATTTTTCAAACGCCTTTTTTTTGGAAAAAAAACGGTTTCGTGAATTAAAAAATAACAAAACAGTAAAGTTAGTTTTATATAATGTGAAAGATGATGTTAGGTAAATAGATACCTAACATGTCACGCTTTAAAATTGCGCACAATCATGGAATGGCGGCAAACTTCGGTACTTAAAAATCTCCATAGGCGACGCTTTAAATTTTTTTACAGGTTACCAGTTTAGAGTTACAGAGGAGTGCTAGAATTGTTGCACGCGCTCTAACGCACGCGGCGATACCTCACATGTGTGGTTTGATCGGCGTTTACATATGTGGGCGGGACTTACGTGAGCGTTCGCTTCTGAGCGCAAGCTACCGAGGACAGGGGCGTTTTAAATTATTATTTTTTTATTTATTTTTTTATTTTACTTAATTTTTTTTCATTTTTACACTTTTTTTCTATTTTTTTTTTTTTTTTGGTCAATTTAATTCTTATTACAAGGAATGAAAACATCCCTTGTCATAGGAATCTATGTGACAGGTCCTCTTTATGGAGAGATGTGGGGTCAATAAGACCCCACATCTCTCCTCCAGGCTGGAAAGCATGAGATCGGTAAAAAAAAATTCACCGATCTCATGCTGATCGCGGCTTTGTTTACTTCCGGGTACCGGGCGTGACGTCATAACGGCACGCCCGGGCCTCCGACGGTCATAGATATGACTGGTGGCCATCTGGTCATTGGAAATCTCTATGCTCATCATCCGGCGGAAGGCGATTCTTTCTCCGGGCCCCCGATGGCAAGGGAGAGCCCGGAGAAGCACCGGATGGCAGCGGGAGGGGGGGGACATCCCCTCCTGTTGCCTATAAGAGCGATCAAGCGGCGGAATTGCCGCTATGATTGTTCTTATGGTGCACAGAATCGCCGGCTGAAAACGGGAATATCTGAATAATGTCTGTAGCTGCAGGCATCATTCAGATATTCCCATTGAAAGTCAAAGACGTCATATGATGTCCTTGGGCGGGAAGTGGTTAAATAGCCTTGCAGGAGTTAAATGTAATTTTTGTATGTGTGCGCTGTAATCTTTTTTTTCTGTCTGTATGGTCTTATGGCTGCACCATTTTTTTATGCATTTTTTTAGGGTGTGCCCCCCAAATCTTTGTTTGTCTAGGGCAGAAACACTATCACCAAAAAAAATCTGATACAGGGTCCAATCATTTATTTTACAAAAAAATAAATGATTTTGGATAAACTTCAAGACAATGCAATTGGTCAACAGGAGTTTTGCAAAAATGGCTTTGGTGAACACATCAGCATCTGAAGAGGAAGAACCGACTGTAGACCAATGGTTCTCAGCTTTCTTCTTGCAGGTGATTATCACTTGAAAGAAAAAACAAAAAAGATCAATGTCATTTAAACTTATGTAAAGTGACGTAAAGCAAACCTGTGCTGAGAAAATATGTAGGCTACCATTGGTGACCTCTCCTTCTGAAAAGGTTAGCTGCCTGCTTGTCATGTGGATTTACATAGTAAAACAATAGGGCAGCCACTCCAGTGTTAAAGTAATAAAGCAATTGTATAACAATAGTCCATAAAGAAACAGAATAAGTGATCCAAAAAGTCCCAAATGAAAATAAGCTTCAGTGATCCCACAGCCGTGATGGAATTAGGAATCTCAAAGAAAGCCAGTTGACACCCTTCACTCTCATGACCTGCTTACCGGAAGGACTGTGACCCCCTGAACATACGCTCTTTAAACATAGCCAATCCCGCATCCCACAAGCAGGAGGGTCCCTTTCAGGGTGGTGATCCAGCAACTCCAGCACTCAAGCCGCGGTACAGGCATACACCCGTTCCAGTTAAAATTTATTGAACCCCCTAATAGGGCTAATCAAAAAAGTGATTAAACTACAAGCTTATCTGTAATAACAGGATCCCCGCATCTGAAATGACCTTCGCCAGCAGCGCTGGAAGTGGGTAGATGGTAGCTTCTGTGCTGTGATGGAGGGCCCACTGGAGACTGTTTGGAGGCGGTAGAGTGCATCATGAAGCACAGTGCTAAGGAAGCTGCGGAGGGCGTGATGACGTCACAGGGTCCAGAATGCTTGCATGCACCGTGCCATGTCAGGGCATGCGCGCTCCTTTTTCAAACGTGAACATTTTTATTAAGGGATTCAATAAATTGTAACTGGTCCTACTACACTTATGCCGCATACACACGAGTGGTTTTGCCGTCGGAATAAACTGAAGGTTTCTCCGTTTCCCCCGACGGAAATCCACTCAAGCTATCTTGCATACACACGGGCACACCAAAGTCCGACCGTCAAGAACGCGGTGACGTACAACACATACGACGGGACTAGAAAACGGAAGTTCAATAGCCAGTAGCCAATAGCTTCCATCTCGTACTTGCTTCAGAGCATGCGTAATTTTTGGTGCGTCGGAACAGCATACAGATGAGCGGTTTATCCGATAGTAATTATTTCCGTCGGAAAAATATAGAACATGTTCTCTATATAAGTCCGTCTGAATTTTCGACGGAATAAGTCAGATGGGGCATACACACGGTCAGAAATATATGATGAAAAACTCCCATCTGACTTTTTCTGTCGGAATGTCCGGCATTAGAGGCGCGTTTCCTCTTTTCTGCTTCTTCCCTATCACAGAGTCTGCTACAGCTCTTGGAACAGCCTGCCCTAGAGTGTCCTTGGACTTTTATACAGTGGTTGTGCTACGACTGCTGCGTTTTGCGCCTGCCATTATCCCTTTGTGATAAGTTGGAGATGCAGTTGGAGTTTAAAGTGGATTTTTAGCAATAAATTCCTCACATGTCACACTATGCAGCCATGATGTAATTGTTTTTAGAAACGCGCCAACTTCCATAATTATAAAGCAGTTCTTGAGCTCAATTCCAGTGACTTAATATAAAATATCATTAGTCTGCTGCAGGCAGGAGGAAGCATTTCCTGAGTCACCTGTTTCCCAGTGATCAGACTGTAACTTTGTAGCAAATCACAAATGGAGAGACAGCAGCAGGGACTGATTTGTATCAGACATTTATGAACATTTTGCTAGAGATGTACTTAATTTAGGTTAGAACCCAATATCAGGACCTGGGTCTGAACCTACAACCTCTGCTGTGTCTGGCGATGTCTCTTATTGCTGAGCCACCTAGGATGCTGGATAGCTCCCTGGCCAATTCCTTGAACGAAGCAAAAAATAGGAAAGGCGCCTCTAAGGCCCCTTTCACACTGGGGCTTTTTTCATGCGGTACAGCGCTAAAAATAGCGCCTGTTCACCGCCTGAAAAACTCCGGCCCCTTTAACTCCAGTGTGAAAGCCGGCGGGCTTTCACACGAGCGGTGCGCTAGCAGGAAAAAAAGTCCTGCTAGCAGCATCTTTGGAGCGGTATAGGAGACACCGCTCCTATACCGCTCCTTCCCATTGATTTGAATGGGAAACCGGTAAAACCGCGGCAATACCGCCGCAAAGCGTCGCTACGGCGGCGCTCTGCGGGGGTGTTTAACCCTTTTTCGGCCGCTCGCGGGGGTAAAACCGCACCGCGAGCGGCCGCATACCACAGTTAAAACGACGGTAGAGCAGCGCTAAATATAGCGCTGCTTTACCGTCACCAGTGTGAAAGGGGCCTAAGTGTAGTAGGACCAGTAAAACTTATTAAACCCCTAAATAGGGCTACTCACACAGCTGACTCGTTTGTCATTTGACCCATTCCCCATGCATGTGGTCTGCCTGTAGCGCCAGGGGACGTGCCTCAGTTGCCCAGGAGCTGGTAGAGGAGGTCTTCTGGTGCTGTGCTGTAGTGGTGGAGTGCACCGTGAACCGCAGCATGGAAGAGGCGACATTGGATGAGGTGACATCATAGGATCCAAGATGCTTTGCAACGCATTTTGGACCATGTGCCATGCCGTGTCCGAGCATGCACGCTCCGTTCTCAATTTCTTTAAATGATCCTGCCTTGAACCTTGTTTCTTTTGAACTTTGAACTCTTTGCTCCTTCCATGAACCTCCTATTTTAGCCATGCCTTTGCACTTCCTGTTTGTCAGATTATTGTGCTCTCTCCAGCCAATATCTCGCTCTCCTGCTGCCATCCGTATCTTCAGTACCACTCATTACTGACCTTTGGCTTATTCCTTGACTACATTTCTGCCTAATCCAACCTGTGACCACATGTTACTAACCTTTGACGTGATTACTGACCACGCTTCTGCTTGATCCCTAACCGCTATATATATTACTAGACCCCAGGTTGCTCACCTGCTGGTGGGGCAAACCTGAGGACTGCGACCTGGTACTAACATGCAGCAAATCCCATCGCCACCATCAGGAGCTCTGGTGAATACCCCGTTAGTGCTTAGTCTCCACACCTCAGGTGAGCCTGCATCATCTTGAAGGATGAACTGCTGCTGCACTTACCAAACTGGTCGATGGGACTCTGAGCCTGACCCTGGACTGTGACACCCATGTTCTCCTGGACCCATAAGGAACCTGCCCAAGCCAACCCGAATTCAGTGTATTCCTTGCTCTGCAGCTACCCACAAAAAGGGGCGGCGATGCTCAAGACATCACTGGCCTAATATAACCCTATGGCCATATTATCATCATTGAAATAACATCAAAAGGTAGGTGGTAAAGGGCCACTGGACATGGATTTTTACAGGTTTTCAAAATGTGGACAAACTCAGTACTTGAGCCAAATTGGCCTGTACTTGGCTCATCACAAAGAAGAGGATCCCCAAGATAGGAAATTTACCCAAGTAGATAAATCCAATTGTAATAGGTCCAAGACAAGTGTAATAGGTCCAAGACAAGTGTAATAGGTCCAAGAGAGAGACAAATTAAAACATTTCAAAGTCCAAAGTCTTTATTGTTCAGCTGGTTAGAACAAAGGACAGCCAACGCATTTTGGGGGGCCACACAATCCTGCTTCAGTAGTGCTGAATGGAAAGGCAGGAAGTTGAATGGGCTCAACAATACCTAAGCAGACTGATCTACAGACAGATGATTTTATAGACAGCCGCCAGTGCTGGTATTCATAATAAAGGTAGCAAGGCTCCTGCCAGTTCACTTAGCCCTGATGAAGGGGGATTGTGTGACTCCTGTAACTTGTTGGCTGTCCTATGCACTGCTTGTTTTTACCAGTTTAACCATAAAGACTTTGGACTCTTAAGGATTTTTCATTTGGCACTCCTTTTGACCAATTACAATTGACCTATTATGGCTACGTGGCCCTATTGAGTAGACATGTGCAAAACCAAAAAAAAATTGTTTTGATTTGTCATTTACATAAATTTGTTTAGTTAAATTAGTTTAATTTGTTTTTGGAATTAGTTTTGTTTATTCTAATTCAAATCAATTTGCATTTTTCTAATTCCTTTCTAAATCAAATTTATTCTATTCAAAATTCGGAAAACGGTTATAGTGTCATATTCTTTCTGTCTACTCTATTCTTTTCTATTGTTTATTCTATTCTATTCTTTTCTTTTCTATTTTATTATTTTGTTTTCTAGTCTTATCTGTTCTGTACTTTTCTGATCAAATTCTAATTTATTCTATTCAAAATTAGAATTTCGGAAGACGGCTGTAGTCTTTCTATTCTTTTCTTTTCTATTCTAGTCAATTCTATTCTTTTATTTTATACGCTAATCTTTTCTTTTCTATTCTATTCAAATTCAAATTTATTTTATTTGAATATTGGGAAATGGTTATATTCTTTCTATTCTATTCTATTCTATTCTATTCTATTCCTTTCTATTCTATTCCTTTATTTTCTATTCTATTTTATTCTCTTCAGAAATTCTAATTTGATTAGAAAACTATTCAAATTTAGTCCGAAATTTTGATTCATTATTTCAGATTAATTTAATTAATTGGTATTGTAATGTAACGAAAAATTTGTCAGAATTTCTATTCGGAACAAACCAAACCGCACATGTCTACTATCGGGTCCATAGGTGAGGAACATCCTTACCCCTTTGCGTACATACAGTTGCAGAGTAGGAAATGCCACTGATTGGGCCCGGCACTGCCAGTTTCGCTCTGGATTTGGCTGAATATTGCTTCGGACTGAACCCAATCAGCACCAGAATTTACATGATTGTATCTCAGTCCAGGTGATAGGAACAGACCCATCCTTTTGGGGGGGAAAACAGATGGAGGCACAGTCAGGGGGAGTACTGTGATGTCTGTGGGAGGTAATAAATACTTAGAAGTGTAAAGCCTCATACACATGATCGTATTTTCCGACGGGAAATGTGTGATGACAGGCTGTTGCTGGAAAATCCGACCATTTGTACGCTCTATCGGACAATTGTTGGCCAACTTTCCGCGGACAAATGTTGGATGGCAGGTTTATAAATTTTCTGCAGACAAATGTCTGTTGTCGGATTTTTCGAGCGTGTGTACACAAATCCGTCGGACAAAAGTCCAAAGTACAAACACGCATGCTCGGAAGCAAGGATGAGCCGGAAGCGGTCAGTCTTGTAAACTAGCGTTCGTAATGGAGAATTAACATTCGTGACGTGGCAAATTATGAAATCTCGAAAAGCAGCGCACAATTCTCTTCTTCTTTAATGGGATAATAATGAAGCTGCTTTGCTGGTGATACTGATGGAGTTCTGCCAAACAAATTTTCAAAGGCTTTTTTTTCTAGTGATACCAAGAATAATATTATTATGCTTTTTTCTTTTTGGGCAAGTTACCACAACACCATTATCAAATTTTTAAGATCAAAGATACAACTATGTTGGTGTCCCTTGTTAATTTTACATTGTATTTTTTTAAATGCAACTGCCTACTCCCAAACTGTCATTTGAAGTAAAACACAAAGCCAAGTATTATTCTACACAATTTTTTTATTGTGTGTTAAAAAAAGAAAACAAATAAAATTAGACATGCTATCTGCCAATAGAACTTAACCAAAAAGTGCATTCTATGCATCCAAAAATATAGAAAATATACCAAATGAAATCATTATTCAACCAAAAAATGAAATAAAAGCCTCATGCATGTGTCCTGCTTTTTAATATAGGGGGTCACCAATGCCAAGAGTTGGAGAAAGCAGGGGTCCGTCATCCGGAGATAATTCAGAAAATCATCCGGATTATTCTCCTGGAGCTCCCGCAGCAAAGGCATATGACATAATTGGTCACGATTAATAAAGCAACCAATTTTTGGTCCAAGAACTCCTCCTCTTCCTGTTCCTGGACTGGACTTGGGTCAAACCCTGACTTTTTCATTGCACGCTGCCTAAAAACCCCAACGTGGGCTAATCTCTTCCTTTTGTTACCTTTTAGGGGTGAGCAGCACTCTCTTTACCCTCGGGTATGTGTCTTCCCTTTGTTGTTTAAAGCAATAATTCCAAGGCCAATAATAAATAGAACACGTTATCTCCTCTGATTCCACAACATGGCTGGTTGACAAACGGCCGTTCAGAAATGAACTGAAAAGCACGAAATGAAAAGCGCGAACTGAAAAGCGCAAAATGAAAAGCGCAAAATAAAAAGCGCAAATCAACACTCACCAAACTTCTACTAACATGAAATTAGCAGAAGGAGCCCAAAGGGTGGCGCCTGACAATTGAACTTCCTTTTTATCGGCTCGTAGAACGTCTAGTGCATCACTACGTTTGTGTTTGTTGGCTGGCAATTTCTTGCCGTTTGTATGCAAGACAAGTTCCTGGCCAACGCCCTTCGGACAAAAGTCTGACGTTTTGTCTGCTGAAAATCCGATCGTGTGTATGAGGCTTTACACTGACACATTACTAAGAATGTGCGCACTTAATATTAAAAAAAATTCTGATGCTAGGTCCAATTTTAATTGAGAAAATAGACTTTTTTTGGTTCAATTACACAAAATGATGTTGAAAATAATTCACAAATGACAGCCTGTACTTTCAGAACGCATTTAATTCTCTTTTACAGATTTCCTGAGTTGATCTCCAACATATTTCAGATACACCTATAATAAAGAAAGGTTGTGTCTGCTCCTTGCTCATAATGAGAAATCCAGGGGTGAACCTTTTTTTTTTCTTTTTTCTATGTTCCAGAATCAGCGACGTTGGACCGCCATGTACAGCGCAGTAAATTATATTGCGTCTGATTGATTTTTTTTTCTTACCAATGTTGTTTTTCTCCCGACTCCCGCCACTGAACTTGTATGAACCTGACCTCGCCTGTCCATAGCAGCTTGGCATAGGCACCGGGGCGAGTCATGTGTCGCGGTAATCATACCATATACTTTCAGACAATTACAGCCTAAGTTAGCAGACAGAAGAATGCATTATATACAATGGTATGAGAGTCAGCCGGGGCTGGGGGAGGAATAAGCACATTTCATTTCACACACATTTATTTTCCAGAGTTGGAAATGCGCTTTCAAAAAGTGTCCTCTAAAAGGGAAACACTTTTCTTTTCTTTTTTTTTTTTTTATTTTTTAAAGGCTAAGATTGCATGTAAAAGCTTGATGATCCAATGGCAGTGAAATCATATGTCCAGCATTGTAGTGAGTGTACTTTGCTTAAAGGGTAACTCCACTTTCGTGGGGGGAAAAATAGCAAGTAAAGAAAAAATAATATAGCGTATACAACTGCGACACAAGTCATATTGTACTTGAATATTATTAAAAATGACCTTTCCTTTTCAATCTGCAGCTCTGTAGTTTTCTGAAAATGCAATATGGCAACCTGGAGGTGTTCTGTACACAGAATGTATACAGAACGCCCCCCAGAAACAATTTCCTGCTTGTGTGATTGGCTCACAGATTTTCCTAGAAGTCTGCACTAACGCCGCGTACACACGGTCGGAATTTCCGATGGAAACAGTCCGATGGGAGCTTTTCATCGGATTTTCCGACTGTGAGTATGCCCATCGGTCTTTTTCTGTCGGAATTTCCGACGGACTTTGGATTGAGAACCTGTTCTTCATTTTTCCGACGGAAAACCTTTCTATCGGATTTTCCGATCGTGTGTATGCAATTCCGACACGCAAAATTCCGACGCATGCTCGGAAACAATTCGACGCATGCTCGGAAGCATTAAACTTCCCTTTTATAGTGCCGTCGAACGTGTTGTATGTTGCGGTGTTATTGACCGTCGGAATTTGGTGTGACCGTGTGTAGGCAAGACAGTTTGAGCGGAATTCCGTCGGGAAAACCATCAGAGCTTTTTCCGACAAGAATTCCGACCGTGTGTACGCGGCATAAGATTCAAGTCAGATTTCAGGCATCCCCTGGAAGAAAAAATTCATTTTTGTTGAGATACTCCCGAAACATCTAACATGACGTCTAAAGGGATGCAAATTTCCTCATTAGTGCTCTGCAGCTGCTGCAGCTGATTGATAAGTATGAAATCACTCCCATTAGACCCACTGTGCACAGGGGTACAGAGGAGCACACAGGGATTTCTTCAGAATAACAAAAGGTAGGAATCTGCAACAAAGGTTGTTATAATCCTTGCAATGTACATAGATCACCCAGAGGGGTATGATTTTTTCTCAACAAAAGTGGAGTTACGCTTTAAGGGGGTTGTGAACCCTTTTATATCCAATGAAGTGACTATCCTCAGGTGATACGCAGAGATGAAACAAATCCTCCTACATAGGTTGTACCTGTGCTGCAGTCTTCGCTCCTCTACATCCATTCAAATCCAGAATTTATGAAGCTTGTCTGAGGTTTCAGATAGCATGGGGAGGAGAGCTACACACTGCAGAGCTCAGTGAAGAGAATTATTATGCCGCGAACACACAGTCAGACTTTGCGACGGGAAATGTTGGATGTGAGATTGTTGTCGGAAAGTCCGACCATGTGCATGCTCCATCGAACATTTGCTGTCGGAATTTCTGGCCACAAATGTTTGAGAGCAGGTTCTCAAATTGTCTGCCAACAAACCTCATCTATTGACCTGAAGCAATGGATACAGGCTCCTACTCACTGCAACGGCAACACCCTTGAGCTTGTCTTCTCCTATCTGTGCACTCCGTGCAACCTTTCCAACAATCCTCTCCCACTCTCTGATCACCACCTTATTCATTTTTCTCTCTCCCTGTCTTCCACCTCCTCTCCCTCCAACCACCTAACAGTTACACGTAGAAACCTTCGCCACCTCAGCCCTTCTCTTCTGTACTCTGCTACTGATCACCTCTATGAGAAAATCTCACCCCTGTCCTGCCCCAACCTAGCCACTTTCATCTACAACAGCTCACTGTCTTCCTCCCTAGACAAGCTTGCCCCCCTCACTACATGCAGAATTAGGCCCTGACTACTACAACCCTGGCAAACAGATGGCACCAGAAGTTTTAGAAAACGTAGCCGTGCTCTTGAGCGTCTGTGTCATAAGACTAAGTTCCAGGAAGACTTCACACAATATAAATCTGCTCTCCTAAAATACTATTCCTACCTTCACTCTGCCAAACAGACCTACTTTATCACACTCATTAACACCTTCTCATCCAGTCCACCTCAACTCTTCTCTACCTTCAACACTCTACTCAGTCCTCCACTGCCTCCACCCTCTAACTCACTCACTGCCCAGGAGATCGCCTATCACTTCAAAAATAAGATTGATACAATTCATGAGGAGATCTCCAACACGCAGAAACCTCCCCCACGCAACACCCCATGTCCACAGATACAAACATTACTCGTTCAACCCTGCTAGTATTAATGAGGTTGCAAAACTTTTATCTATCACTCATCTAACCACCTTCCCCCTGGATCCTGCTCCCTCGCAAATGCTACGCTCACCCTCTGACTCGATTCTACACTCTCTAACTCACATTTTCAACCTCTCCCTCTCTTGTGGCATCTTCCCAAACTCTTAGGGGCGCTAATCACCCCCATACTTAAAAAGCCCTCACTGGACCCCACCAATCTTAACAATCTACATCCCATCTCCTTACTCGCCTTCTCCTCCAAACTTCTTGAAAGACTGGTCTACAACCGACTGAGCGACCATCTGACCATGAACAAACTTCTTGATCCCCTTCAGTCCGGATTTCGCCCTCAACACTCCATGGAAACTGCTCTCCTTAAACTCTCAAATGACCTACTAATGGCTAAAACCAGCGGACACTATTCTGTACTACTTCTCCTGGATCTCTCTGCTGCCTTTGACACAGTGGACCACCCCCTCCTCCTCAATAAACTCCACTCCTTTGGTCTCTGTGACTGTACTCTTCGCTGGTTCTCATCCTACCTATCCCACCGCTCCTTCAGTGTCACTTACAACTCTACTTCCTCCTCTCCTCTTCCTTTCTCCGTTGGGGTCCCCCAAGGTTCTGTTCTTGGACCTCTCCTTTTCTCAATCTACACCACCTCCCTGGGTCAGTTGATTGCCTCCCATGGCTTTCAATATCATCTCTACGCTGATGACACCCAAATCTATCTCTCCACCCCCCCCAGCTCTCTCCATCTGTCTCCTCACGCATCACCAACTTACTAGCAGACATATCAGCCTGGATGTCACATCACTTCCTCAAACTCAACCTATCCAAAACCGAGCTCATGATATTTCCTCCCCAGGTGCCACTTCCCCTGATTTCTCTGTCAATATCAACAGCTCAACTATCAACTTGTCCCCCCACGCCAAGGTCCTAGGTGTAATCCTGGACTCTGAACTAACCTTTCGGCCCCACATCCTATCGCTATCCAAAATTTGCCGCCTCAACCTCCGCAACATCTCCAAGATACGCCCCTTCCTAACCAATGTCACCACAAAGCTTCTAATCCACTCCCTGGTCATCTCCCGCCTCGACTACTGCAACTCCCTCCTCATTGGCTTACCTCTAAATAGGCTATCCCCACTTCAGTCCATCATGAACGCTGCTGCCAGGCTCATCCACCTCACAAACCGCTCAGCGTCTGCTATACCCCTCTGCCAATCCCTCCATTGGCTGCCACTCAGCCAACAAATTAAATTCAAGATACTAACTATAACTTACAAAGCCATCCACAACCTGGCCCCCAGCTACATCACTAACCTAGTCTCAAAATACCAACCTAATCGTTCTCTTCGCTCCTCCCAAGACCTCCTGCTCTCAAACTCCCTTGTCACCTCATCCCATGCTCGCCTTCAGGACTTCTCCAGAGCCTCTCCCATCCTCTGGAATGCTCTACCCCAATCTGTCCGATTTTCTCCTACTTTATCCACTTTCAGACGATCCCTGAAAACTCATCTCTTCAGAGAAGCCTATCTGGCCCCCACCTAACAACTGTACATTTATCTTCTCCATCAGCACATCCCCCCACAGTTATTACCTCTTGTATCTCTTGACCTTCCCTCTTAGATTGTAAGCTCTAAGGAGCAGGGCCCTCTGATTCCTACTGTATTAAAGTGTATTGTATTTGTACTGTCTACCCTCAAGTTGTAAAGCGCTGCGTAAACTGTTGGCGCTATATAAAAATCCTGTATAATAATAAAACTGGAGAGTGCAAAATCTGGTGCAGTTGTGCTTGGTAGCCAATCAGCTTCTAACTTCAGCTTGTTCAATTAAGCTTTGACAAAAAAAATGGAAGCTGATTGGTTTCCTTGTAGAGCTGCTCCAGTTTTAGTAAATCAACCCCATTGTCCCCATTAAGACTGCAAAGATGACAGCAAGAGTGGAGTGGTATAGTCCTGTCCCTCCTGGGGTCAACAGAAAGAGGGTTCATGGAGCATTTTAAAGTATTTGCTCACCTCCTCCTCATTCCCAAATCCTGCTACAAATCAAAGGGGGAACAGAGATTCGCTGTCCAAGGACCACGGCTATGGAATACTCTACCAACCTACATCCGCATGGAAGAAAACCATCAGGCCTTCAGGAAAAAACTCAAGACCAACCTCTTCTAAGAGGCTTGACAACAAAGCACGAATACAGCGCCTTGAGGCAATTCAGTTCGCATTGTAGCGCTATACAAATTATTCATTCATTCATTCATTCATTTGCAAACCCAGTCACTAGAATCTCATGTACTTTAACATATTTGGGGGGAAATTTATCAAAACCCGAGTAGCCAGAACCTGAAGCAGCTGTGTATAGAAACCAATCAGCTTCTGTCAGCTTCTTCAGTTAAGCTTTGAAAATAAGTGATAGAAGCTGATTGGTTGTCATGCACAGCTTCTCCAGTTTTGATAAATTCCCCTCTATGTATTTTTCGAAAGTCATTTTGAATCTGCAGTATTCAATGAAATACCAGGTGATCCTTCCCTGAAGGTCCTTGTTCAGGCGCTTCTTTCCTGTAGCCCTCTCACAGGGGCATTCATTGGAAGCTACAAGTGGCCTTTTAAAGTGGTTGTAAAGGCACAAGGTTTTTTTTACCATCATGCAGTCTATGCATGAAGATAAACCCCCCCCCCCCCTAATACTTGCCTGAGCCTCCTCTCGACCCAGCGATGTCCATGAAAACCTTGGCTCTCCGGGGACTTGCACTCCTGATTGGCTTTTTGCAGCAGCATGAGCCATTGGTTTCCGCTGCTGTCAATCACAGCCAGTGAGCCAATCAGAAGACGGATGGAGAGGGGCTGAGCCGTGTGTGAATGGACACATAGAGTCGCGTCTCGGGAGCGTGCCTGCTTGGGTGCCCCAAGAGCAAGCTGCTTGCTGTGGGGACACCCAGCAGGATGGAGGGGCCTGGAGCATCTCCAAAACAAGGGCATACACTTGACTTTCATGACTGATATCTAGGCTACAATCTAGCTATCTACTAAAAATTTGGCTTCCCGGTGCTTTCTCAGGGCCTTGACACACTTCTAGTCCCAGAGGGCCACTCTGCAGTGCTGGGTATTAGCAAAATCCTGTAGAAGTTTATCTGTAGATCAAGATGTTATATACGAGTTCCACATATAAAAGACATGGAAGGATGTGACTTGTATATTGATCCTTTAATTTGCTCAAATCCCAAACCTTTAAATCACTCCTGCAGCTGGTGTCAGGGCTGGACTGCAGAGCTTTATATATACTATTCATTTCCTTTTAGATATACACTCACCGACCACTTTATTAGGTACACCTTGCTATTACTGGATTGGACCCCTTTTGCCTTCAGAACGGCCTTAATTTTTCATGGCATAGATTCAAAAAGGTGTTGGAAACATTCCTCAGAGATTTTGGTCCATAGTGACATGATAGCATCACGCAGTTGCTGCAAATTTGTCGGCTGCACATCCATGATGCCAATCTCCCATTCCACCATCTTCCAAAGGTACTCCATTGGATTGAGATCTGGTGACTGTGGAGGCCATTAGAGTACAGTGACCTCATTGTCATGTTCAAGAAACCAGTAACCGAGTGACCCCGCCCCCTCTGACAAAAGCCATAGGGATGTCCCCGTGCGTCAGAGGGGGGCAGCGCCATCCTGTTACATAACCGAGTGACCCTGCCCCCTCTGACGCTACGGGAAAGCCATAGGGATGTCCCAGTGCGTCAGAGGGGGCGGGGTCACCCGGCAATGTCATTGTGTGGCTCCGCCCTCAGTTGTAAAAGAACTGTCACCTGAGAGGCCCATCATTACGTCAGGTGCCTCCCATAGAGGCAGATCGTAGGTGGCTTACGGCTTTTTTTTTTTCGCTCCGTCAGATCGACAGAAGAAGACTTTGTGGGACAGTTTTATTTTTTTAATAAAGGACTTGTCCCAAGGTGTGTATTGTCTTTTTTTTTTAAACATTTTCACACATTTTTTGTGAAATGGTAGGGGTACATTTGTACCCCCTTACCATTTCACACAGGGGGGGCGGGATCTGGGAGGTCCCCTTGTTAAAGGGGGCTTCCAGATTCCGATAAGCCCCCTGCCCGCAGACCCCCCACAACCACCCCAAGCTACCCCAAAGCACCCTCACAATGTTGAGGGCATGTGGCCTGGTACGGTTCAGGAGGGAGCGCTCTCTCGTCCCCCCCTCTTTTCCTGCGGCCTGCCAGGTTGCGTGCTCGGATAAGGGTCTGGTATGGATTTTTTTTAAATTTTGGTTCCGGGTTCCCCTGTGGGGGAATCCCATGCCATTTTTATCAATGAACTTTTATGTGTATTGCCGGGACCGACAATTCATTATAGCCACGAGTACTTTTAAATGGCTTTTTTTCCTTTAGAAATGTAATTTTGCTCTCGAACTGTTTTAAACACGGGAAACATGCGCCACTTTACAGGCATACCTTAGACACCCCCCAGGTACGAAATTTAAAGGAATATTACACTTTTATTGTTTCACTTTAAACATTATTAAAATGACTGCTCCCGAAAAAACGTTTGTTTTTAAAACTTTTTTTTGCATTGATACATGTCCCCTGGAGCAGGGCCCAGGTCCCCAAACACTTTTTAAGACAATAAATTGCATATAAGCCTTTAAAATTCGCACTTTTGATTTTTCATGTTCGTGTCCCATAGACTTTAATGGTGTTCGCGTGTTCGAACAAATTTTTTGCCTGTTTGCATATTCTGCTGCGAACCGAACAGGGGGGTGTTCGGCCCATCCCTACCTCCAAGATAACCACTGCCTTGCTAAAGAAGCTGAGGGTAAAGGTGATGGACTGGCCTCCCGACCTAAACCCTATTGAGCATCTGTGGGGCATCCTCAAACGGAAGGTGGAGGAGCACAAGGTCTCTAACATCCACCCAGGGGCGTAACTATAGGGGGTGCAGCAGTCGCGAGCGCAACCGGGCCCTGTGCTGCAAGGGGCCCATGTGGCCCCCTCTACATATGGCCGGTGGCAGCATAGGCGGTTAGGGTCCCCCTCTCCTGCTCCATGCAGTGCTGCTGCCGGTGTCTGTCCTCCCCAGCCAGAGTCCCGCCCCCTGAGTCCGGCTCACACTGCACTGCATGCTTCTCCCGGCCAAACAAACTTTAAGCACACAGATGCAGTGCAGCCCTATGAGAGCCGGCTCCCCAAAGGACACCGCAGGCTTGTCTGCCAGCACCCCCCTCCTCATACACAGATGTTGACAGGTCTTTCTGGGAGATATGTCCCCTAAGGACAGGGACCCCCCATCTCCCCTGGGGACAGTGCCCAGTTATCCCTAAAGGACAGGGACCCCATTTCCCTGGGGACAAGGACACCATCTCCTCTGGGGACAGGGCCCACTTCTCCCCAGAGGACAGGCACCCCATTTCCCTTAGGGACAGGGACTCCTACTTACGTGGGGACAGGGACCCCATCTCCCCTAAGGACAAGGACCCAATCTCTCCTGGGGACAGGGCCCACTTCTCCCCAGAGGACAGGGACCCAATTTCCCTTTCCCTTCTTCCTCTTTGTCTCAAAGGTGTAACATCATAGGTCTGTTTAGACCTCTGATATCTCACCAAAGTCCCCCAACGGGACTCCTAAAAAATTGTAAAACATAATAAAAAACTGCTGATACCAGTGGTGGAACTACAGGGCTCACAAAAGTTGTACCTGTGACCGAGCCCTGGAGTTCCACCACCAGACTCGGAGGGAAGGGCCTCGGCTGGGTTCAGGGGGGCCCTTCATGGTTTCTTGCACCGGGACCCTGAAGGTTCTAGTTACACCACTGCATCCACCGTGATGTCGTCATTGAGGAGTGGAAGAGGACTCCAGTGGCAACCTGTGAAGCTCTGGTGAACTCCATGCCCAAGAGGGTTAAGGCAGAGTGGCCACACAAAATATTGACACTTTGGGCCCAATTTGGACATTTTCACTTAGGGGTGTACTCACTTCTGTTGCCAGCGGTTTAGACATTAATGGCTGTGTGTTGAGTTATTTTTGAGGGGACAGCAAATTTACACTGTTATACAAGCTGTACACTCACTACTTTACATTGTAGCAAAGTGTAATTTCTTCAGTGTTGTCACATGAAAAGATATAATAAAATATTTACAAAAATGTGAGGGGTGTACTCACTTTTGAGAGACACTGTATCTTATCTCCATCACTCTGCTCTCTTCTTCCTATAAGAATGTTTCCTGTCAGCACATGAATTGGTTGTGCTGCTTCTTCCTCTTACACTTAGTCCTACTGTACAACAACTGCAAGAGGGTGACACCAGCTCATATTCAGGTATGGATTAAGGATAATAGAGCTGCATTCATTTGTGTCTTTTATATAGCACCCTCTTAGTCAGTGCAGATTGTTAGGTACATTTAGTTTAGGTCCTCTGTAATAGGTGGAGCAGGGGTTGACTATTCTGGCCTGCTCAGTGTCTCACAGGCTGTTGCTCTGATTACTTCCCCCTGTATTCTACACCAGTGTTTCTCAACCTTTTCTCAGCCAAGGCATCCTTTAAAATTATGGAAATCTTGAGGCACTCTTTAAAACTGCAGTATGGACAGTCTTGATACTTAAGCCTCATACACACGATCAGACCGTGGACCAACTTTCCCGTGGATTTTTGTCCAAAGGGCGTTGGCCCCAAGTTGGTCTTGCATACACACGGTCGGACTTTTTAGGCAACCAACACGAACGTAGTGACGTTTCAACGTACTGATGACACTTCAAAAGAGGACGTTTGAATACTCCAGCGCCACCTTTGGTCAACTTCTATAGTGTTGTCTGATCTTTTCTATTGGTTCTGAGCATGCGTGTTTGTACTGTGGACAAAAGTCCAATGGTTTTGTGTATACACGGTCGGACTTTGGTCCATCGGACTTTTGTTGGCAGAAAGTTGGTCCGTTCACACAGCCAACAAAAGTCAGATGAAACCTGGAAAAAGTTGGTCCGATGGAGCGTACACACGGTCGGATGTTGGCCCAAACCAGCTAATTTGCATGTTGGTTGTCAAAAAGACAGATCGTGTGTACGGGCCTTAATACTAATACTTTTACATTAAGCAGCAACATCCACATACGTAGGACACCCAACGTTAGAGGTGCATATTAGTACTGACTAGCAAGCCAATGTGGCTCTAAATTAGACTTTCCAGGCAAAATGGATGAGAATATAGTAAAATTTTATTTTATTAAAAAAATCATTACATACAAGTCAAGTAGAAAAAAGTTAAAAAACAAATAGTTCACACATAATGATCTTAGATAAATGGCGTGAACAGAAGGTTGACACCAAATAGATAGATAGAGCCCCTGTGCATCAACGCATTTCACTGTTATGCTTCTTCAGGACACACTCGGGGGTTGTTTGAAGGATAAGGTCTCACTATCTATGATAAAACACATTAATCAGACATTATGTAACAATAACAAATAATCAAAGCTTCAGCCGCTGCCATATCCAGAAGACATACATACAACACACACAACCATAGCTATGGTAGCTATCATTATGTGTGAACTGTATGTTTTTTTACTTTTTTTCTATTTGACTTGTATGTAATGATTTTTTGAATAAAATATCATTTTACTACATTCTCGTCCATTTTGCCTGGAATGTCCGATTTAGAGCTGTTTGGCTCTCCATTTTTTCCCGTCAGTTTTTATTAGGAAAGCAGAGGGACTGGCAGGAACACCGGGGATTTCACACAAAGGAAGCAATACAAAGAGAACCGGAAACTTTCTCATAGAAGTACATGGTACAGCAGCCACAAATCAGGACAATATGACGTTTTGGGGTAACAAACGCTTAAAACTGGGAGACCCATTTGCCAAGTCTGGTTCTGGAGTTGGCTTGGGTCTAGAGAAGCTCACTGGAGGGTGCTAGGAGGAAGTTGGGGGAAAGATTTGTATGCAATCAGGCAGGCTCTTGCACTACATAGTTGAAGGTAAACCGAAAGGAAATTTAATAAGAAAATTATATAATGTATGGCCAGCTTAAAGCGGGGTGCCCATTTAAAAAAAAAAATAATTAAAAGTCAACAGCTACAAATACTGCAGCTGCTGACTTTTAATAATTGGACACTTACCTGTCCCAGGGTCCAGCCCCGCTCGTCCCTCCTCCATTTGGCGGCGCCGGCATTGTAAGTGTGGGCGCCCGGCTGTGGCTTCACAGCCGGGCACCCACTGCGCATGCGCGAGCGGTGCCGTGCGCCATGAGTGGCTGCGCAATCATCTGGGACCTGTCACATGTCCCAGATGATTGACAGGAGGGAGGGGGCAGAGCTGAGCCCTTCCTGTGCCGAGGGGAAGTTATGTCTCCAGCCCAGACACTGAAGGAGGCAGACTACGAGGACCCCTTAGCAACAGCCATTTAGAGGTGAGTTAAAAAAAAAAATTTCCAAATGTTTTTTTTTTTTTTTTTTTTTTAGGAATATTGATGATTGATGAGTGTGTGCAACCCCACTTTAAGTGACTATGTATTTCTGGAAAAAAATACATAATCATCTGTTATTAGTAGAGAGTCGTGTGGGACTTTCCATGCAGCTTGGAGAGACAGAGAAGAGCTCTCAAAGAGCTCAGTTCTTCAGTTTGGGGTACCCCATGCTCCTTTAACCCAATCTAAGTTCAACTTTTCAGTAAAGCATCAAAAAGACACCCCTAGACCGTTGTATTCAAGCTGGTGAAAGTGGAGAAAATGCTGTGTCCCTGGCTGTGTGTGCACTAATCTAAGGGAAAAGCATCAGTTTCACCAGCGGCTCCTTAGGGGTGCACTACATTTATATAAGCCCGGAGTTCATCTTTAGTTGCCTTCCCGAGAACCACTTTTTCGTTACGAACTGAAAGCTAGCGAGTCGGGATAATTGCCTTTGGAAAAGGCCTGCCCGTTGCACGCTTCCTCCGCTTAATTCACTTCCCAACTACTGGTGCTTCTTCTGCAACACAACTAATTATGCTTGGTCACAAACTTTGTACCGTTTTCATCAAAAGATTACAAAAAAACTCATTAGTTATAGTTTTCAAAGTATTATACCGCTTTCCCAGGAAGCCGGTGCGCTTGGCTATGTGTATAAAGCATTAATGAGGTGATGTAACCCCCCCGGAACTTACCAAATAAATAAACATGCACAAGGGAGAAAAAAAAAGAAAAAAATCAGCGGTTTTAGTTTTGGGCTGATTAAATTAAGTCTAAGCCAAAGATTGACTTTTTTTTTTTTTTATGTTGTGTATGTTTTAAAGCTTAACTCCAAGACCAAAACTTCAGGTTTGGAAAATGACAAACTATCATCGCGGAGAACAGGAAAAGCCGTAAGCTATAAGGATACAGAACTCCACTAATGTCGACGGAACACAGTCAATAGTTCTGTACAGGACGTTAACGTTGTATTTATTGAAAAAGCACTGGATGTAACAGCAAACAGATGTATGGGAAATGACCTGATATTCCTATATTTCTTTTACTAGAGTCTTTGAAGCCTTTCCAATTTAAATATTACTATATATATGATGTGTTTTTAACTTGTTTGAGGTCTCAGAATTGCAGCAAGCTCTTGTGTACGGGCTTACGGAAATGCCATTAGGATATTTTATGTTTGTGTGTGTGGTACGGAAACGGCGTGCGGCTTTATTGTAAAAGAGAAGACAAAAAAAAAAATATTCAGGGTTCGCAACGAGCATTGTGTGTACCTGCAGTACAGATTGGGACCAGTGGGCCAGATGTACAAAAATTATGGGTTTTTTGTATGGACATTTGACAGTCAGATAAATCTATTGGTATTAAAAATATCTTTATATATATATATATATATATATATATATATATATATATATATATATATATATACACAGTATCTCACAAAAGTGAGTACACCCCTCATATTTTTGTAACTATTTTATTCTATCTTTTCATGTGACAACACTGAAGAAATGACACTTTGCTACAATGTAAAGTAGTGAGTGTACAGCTTGTATAACGGTGTAAATTTGCTGTCCCCTCAAAATAACTCAACACACAGCCATTAATGTCTAAACCGCTGGCAACAAAGGTGAGTACACCCCTAAGTGAAAATGTACATATTGGGCCCAAAGTGTCAATATTTTGTGTGGCCACCATTATTTTCCAGCACTGCCTTAACCCTCTTGGACGTGGAGTTCCCCAGAGCTTCACAGGTTGCCACTGGAGTCCTCTTCCACTCCTCCACAACGACATCACAGGGCTGGTGGATGTTAGAGACCTTGCGCTCCTCCACCTTCCGTTTGAGGATGCCCCACAGATGCTCAATAGGGTTTAGGTCTGGAGACATGCTTGGCCAGTCCATCACCTTTACCCTCAGCTTCTTTAGCAAGGCAGTGGTCATCTTGGAGGTGAGTTTGGGGTCGTTATGTTGGAATACTGCCCTGTGGCCCAGTCTCTGAAGGGAGGGGATCATGCTCTGCTTCAGTATGTCACAGTACTTGTTGGCATTAATGGTTCCCTCAATGAATTGTAGCTCCCCAGTCCCGGCAGCACTCATGCAGCCCCAGACCATGACACTCCCACCACCATGGTTGACTGTAGACAAGACACATTTGTCTTTGTACTCCTCACCTGGTTGCTGCTACACACGCTTGACACCATCTGAACCAAATAAGTTTATCTTGGTCTCATCAGACCACAGGACATGGTTCCAGTAATCCATGTCCTTAGTCTGCTTGTCTTCAGCAAACTGTTTGTGGGCTTTCTTGTGCATCATTTTTAGAAGAGGCTTCCTTCTGGGACGACAGCAATGCAGACCAATTTGAGGGGTGTACTCACTTTTGTGAGATACTGTATATATATATATATATATATATATATATATATATATATATATATATATATATATATCAATCTCAATTTCTTTTCAAAGGCGTTTTATTTCATTTTTCATGCATATACAAGTAACAACGGCACAGTTTCGGACAGTAAACTCGATCCTTCATCAAGTTGCATGTGTGATGTTCAACATACTAATCACCTTTATTGACTAATCTATCTTAGACCCCATACACACTATTAGCTTTTCTGCAGATTTTTGTCTTTATAGTTACCAAAACCATGTAGTGCAAGGGCCTGCCTGATTGCATACAAATTGACACTCTTATGCCGTGTACACACGGTCGGAATTTCGGCCAGCAAAAGACAGATGAGAGCTTTTCATCAGAAAATGCGACCGTGTGTAGGCTCCATCGGAATTTTGCTGGCTGAATTCCCGCCAGCAAAAATTTGAGAGCATGTTCTAAATTTTTCCGATGGAAAAGGTTTCTATCGGAAATTCCAAACGTCTGTAGCAATTCCGACGTGCAAAATTCCTACGCATGCTCGGAAACATTAACCTCCCTAGCGGTAACCCCGAGCCAGACTCGGGCTTGCGTGCAGGATGCAGGGGGGAAGTTACTTACCTTTTCCCCTGGATCCTGCGATGTCTCCCCGCTGTGTGAGCGAGCCGTCCGCTCGCTCGATTCACACAGTGCCGGTCTCCGTTCCCTGCGACGTTCCGACGCACGGGAGCGGAAATCGGCGCCAAATTTAAAAAAGTTTAAAAACACAGTACACATACAGTACTGTAATCTTACAGATTACAGTACTGTATACAAAAAATACACATCCCCTTTGTCCCTAGTGGTCTGCCCAGTGCCCTGCATGTCATCTTATATAATAAAAATATTTTTTTTCTGCCTGGAAACTGGAGATTGTCCATAGCAACCAAAAAGTGTCCCTTTATGTCAAAAGTGGTTTTAGACCAGCTAGAAAACAGCGATAAAAAATTTAAATCACAATTTATCATCAAACAATAAATTTAATGACAGCGACTATTCTGCAACTGAGCAAATTTCAGTGTTTTTGATTTGATTACATTATTGAATCATTTTTATATATATTTTTATTATATTATAATTTATTATTTTTGTGTTTCAAACTTTATCATACCCGGGATGTCTACTAGACTCTGGTTCGGACAGATTTAAGTGAGTTATTCATAAGAATTGCATGCCTACAATATAAAAACGCCAAATTTCCATGCAAAATAATTGTACCGCTTTCAGCACTAAATTCCAGACAGAATCATACCGCCAGGGAGGTTAAACTAATTAAAAAATTTTCTCGGCTCGTCGTAGTGTTGTACGTCACCATGTTCTTAACGGTCGGAATTATGTGTGACCCTGTGTAGGCAAGACAGTATGAGCGGAATTCCATAGGAATTCCGTCAGGAAAACCATCAGAGCTTTTTCCGACGAGAATTCTGATCGTGTGTACGCGGCATTACGGTTTGACCTCATATTATATGGTTTTGGTAAATCTGAAGACAAAAATCTGCAGAAAATCTAATAGTGTGTCTGGGGCTTAAGCCAACTACGAGTACATACAGATATATTCCTGCACCCATCTTCTAATTAACCATTTAACTTCATTATACCTCTTGCATTTTTATCATTGCACAATGAAAAGTCATTAATTCAAATAAGAAAAACAAACAAAGAACAATCAATGTAAGTGAAAAATATAAATAAATAAATCTCAAACTCCAAATCCTTGAAAAACAACAAACCAATCTATAGCAACTAGTGCTGTATCTCTATCCCGTTGGGCCAATATGGGCTAAAAAACAATGTAGAAAAACATTCTGCTATTTAAACAAACAGTATAACAGTAAAACCCTGCTTTTAATATTATATCTTTACAAAATCATCCCTGTTTACATCTCTTGATTGCACTTACACCGTGCTGCATACACCGCCCGATATTTAAAAAAAATCATCTCTCTTCACTCTAAAAAGACAACACGATATCTATAAAAATCATGTACAAAAAATGATGTGAATGATTACATTCACGTTTCAAAATATCACCCACATCTGTTTACAAAATTAAATACAGATCATAATCTCTATTTAGGCCATGGGGATATAAAGAATTTAGCTGTTTAATCCACCACACTTCTCTCTGTTTTAATTTTAGGATTCTGTCCCACCCCTTTTATCTCCTCCAACTTCTACCAAAATAATGAATTCCAAATCTGTGTCCTTATGACCAGATTGCAAAAAAAGTGTAGGAGCTGGTAAACCTGCTTGTTTATGCCTGATAGACAACCGATGTTGTGATTTTTTTCAGTGGTTTCCCCCACACTCATATATATATATATAGACCGTGGGAGTTCCTGCACTGCCAGCTTAATTGAGAAGAAGAGTCAGAACACAGTTGACAGTTGACTGATGTAGCATCAACAACGTAGTTGGCAGTTTTTCCTCTGTCTATTATCTATGTACTCTAATAAATGAACGGTCCAATTTCAAAAACATTTTTTTAAGCCAGAGATAAATCTTCCTAGTAAATTACTATGGCCTGGCCATTCACCAAAAATCAATGATATAACTAGCAATGCAGTCGATCCCTTCGCTGGAGATCGAGAGCATTACTAAGAATGTGATCTATGGCATCCTATTTATTCACTAGAGACCAGTGACACAACTGAGAGTCAGTGTTGCCAACATACCAGATTGAAATTTACTGACACAACACCCAAAATTTCCTAGCACAGCCAAGTTTTTACTGGCATTTCCAAAAGTTACAAAATTACAGTTTTAAGTGCAATTTTTTGTATTATAAGTACAATATGCAATTAGAAATGTGATTTAAGGTAGATATTAGGTAAATAATATATTTTTGATATAGTAAGTACCACAGGGACAGGACTCAGGAGGGAAAGAAATTAGAATAGAAAGGCACACACACCCATGAAGTTGACTCTTGGTCCCTTCAGTCCACTTCAGTCTAAACAGCACTGACAGTCCGGCTCCCAACCTGCCCTGCTCCTGTCCTGCAGACCCACACACGAGGCTCTGGCCGCTCTGCTTGGCATCAAGACATCACGACACGCTCGGGCACCACCTCCACCAGAGCCGCCCGATCACACTGTAGCAGGGACTCAGATGGTCTCGGCCGGCTCTGGACCGAACTGAACATCACAGCCATATTTTTTACTGGCAACTTTGTCCTTTTACTGGCATTTCCTCGCAGGAGAAAATTGCCTGTTTTTTACTGGCTGCCAGTAAAAATACTGACGGTTGGCAACACTGCTGAGAGTGCAACCTTTTCTTTCATTAGAGAACAGTGACATCACTGGGAATACAGCCTATTCATTCACTAGAAGCCAATAATATCACTGAGATTGCAGACTATCCAATCACTAGTGACCAATGATATCACTGAGAATGTAGCCCGTCCATTCATTAGAGACGAGTGACATCACTTGAGTATGTAGCCTAGCCATTCACTCGAAATCAGTGACATAATTGAGAATGTAGCCTATCCATTCACTAGAGATAAGGGACATCACTGAGAATGCAGCCAATTTGTTCACTAGAGATGAAATCATTGAGAATGTTACCTATCTGGTCACTAGAGATGAGTGACATCACTAAGAATGTAGCTTTTCAGTTAACTAGAGATGAGTGACCTCACTAAGAATGTAGCCTATCCATTTACTAGAGATGAGTGACATCACTGAGAATGTTACCAATCTGGTCACTAGAGGTGAGGGACATCACTGAGAATGTAGCCTATCCATTTACTAGAGATGAGTGACATCATTGAGAATGTAGCCTATCCATTCACTAGAGATGAGTGACATCATTGAGAATATAGCCTATCCATTCACTAGAAACCAGTGACATCCTGGAGATTGTAGCTTATCCATTCACTAGAGATGAGTGACATTACTGAGAATATAGTCTGTTCACTAGAAATCAGTAACATCATTGAGAATACAGCTTATCCGTTCACTAGGGATGAGTGACATCACTGAGAATGTAGCCTATCCATTTATTAGAAACCAGTGATATCATTGAGGATGTAGCCTATACATTCACTAGAGATGAGTGGCATCACTGAGAATATAGCCTATCCGTTCACCAGAACCAGTGGCATCATTGGAATTGTTCAGAAAAGGTGAGTGACATCCAGTGACATCATTGGGAAAGTAGCCTATCCATTCATTAGAGAAGAGTGACATCACTGAGAATGCATTCTATCCATCCACTAGATGAGTAACATCATTGAGAATGTAGCCTATCCGTTCACTAGAAACCAGTGACATCACTGAGAATGTAGCTTTTCCGTTCACTACAGATGAGTGACATCACTGAAAATGTAGCCTAAATGTTCACTAGAAACAGAGACATCACTGAGAATGCAGCCAATTTGTTCACTAGAAATGAGTGACATCATTGAGAATGTAGCCTATCCATTCACTAGAGATAAGGGACATCCCTGAGAATGCAGCCAATTTGTTCACTAGAGATGAGTGAAATCATTGAGAATGTTACCTATCTGGTCACTAGAGATGAGTGACATCACTAAGAATGTAGGCTATCCATTTACTAGAGATAAGTGGCATCACCGAGAATGTAGCCTGTCCGTTCACTAGAGATGAGTGACGACTGAGAATATAGTCTGTTCACTAGAAACCAGTAACATCACTGAGAATCCAGCTTATCCGTTCACTAAGGATGAGTGACATCACTGAGAATGTAGCCTATTTGTTCACTAGAAACCAGTGATATCATTGAGGATGTAGCCTATCCATTCACTAGAGATGAGTGACATCACTGAGAATATAGCCCTTTACATTCACCAGAACCAGTGGCATCATTGGAATTGTTCAGAAAAGGTGAGTGACATCACTAAGAATATAGTCTATCAGTTCATCAGAACCAGTGACATCATTGGGAATGTAGCCTACCCATTCATTAGAGTTGAGTGACATCACTGAGAATGCAGTCTATCCATTCACTAGAGATGAGTGACGTCATTGAGAATATAGCCTATCCGTTCACTAGAAACCAGTGATATCGCTGACAATGTAGCTTTTCCTTTTACTACAGATGAGTGACACCACTGAAAATGCAGCCTAAATGTTCACTAGAGACCAGTGACATCACTGAGAATGTAGCCTATCCATTCATTAGAGACAAGAGACATCACTGAGAATGTAGCCTATTCATTCACTAGAGACCAGTGACATCACTGAGAATGTAGCCTATCCATTCATTAGAGACAAGTGACATCACTGAGAATGTAGTCTATCCATTCACTAGAGACCAGTGACATCACTGAGAATGTAGCCTATCCATTCACTAGAGACCAGTGACATCATTGATTGTAGCCTATGCATTCTAGAGATGAGTGACATCACTAAGAATGCACCCCATCCATTCACAGAAATGGTATGCCTACTGTATATGACACAGAGTAAACACGCTATTTACTTTCTGAAACTTTCTATACAAATTTGTAATATGGTGAACTAACATTTATGAATTATTAACATTTGACAACTTTTAATCCCAAGCCTTTTTATAGAACTCTGGGCTGTAAATGGGGAATAATGGAGATGCAGATGAAGTTTATCATTTTCCAAGAAATGTTTGCATTTTATCCTCAAACAGGAGACTAATTGGGCAATTTCTTCATCAGTGCCCAGCGAGAGAGGCTGACATTAAAATGACGCCATTTGCATAAAGTGATTAACATGTTCTTAATTAGCTGTATTTATGTAATACATTTTCATCAAGGTTTAGGAGGTATCCCGCCTGTCTCTCTACATGCCGAGAGCCTGACACTGACAAAGTAACCGCAAACTCCAGAAGACTTTTCCCAGTCTACAAATGTCGTCGAGTGACTTCTCTGTAATAGAAAATAAAAAAAATTCTTTAGAATTGCCTTTTAACCAAATAAAGTAATTCCTTTAGAATTTCAGATTCCACCACGTTTTTTTCATTTTTAATTCATTACAAAGAAACACAGCGGGGTCAAAACCTCCATATTTGAAGGCATTATCACAAGCGCCGAATAGCCCTTCAGGCTTTTATTGTCTATATGTCTGAAGCTTGGATGCTGGGCATTGCAATTTGCTACACAATATGAACCCTTTTATTATGAACGCTGTGAAAGGTAATATAATCGACGGAAGGGTTCTCAATGGAACTTTGATAGAAAGTAACGGCTTTAAAAGAAACATTTATTTTTGACATATACAATGATATGTATAATGACTCTCTCCTTCCCTCCCCTAAGGTGGCCCTCCTATCCATCCTACCAGGTCCAAATAACTCCAATAAAAAGTGTCTTCTCAGATTCTTTCTATCCGCAGCTCTACATAACGCAGCATTGGAAAACAGAAGTCATCCCCACCATCGGCAGGTGGATAGAGCCGTTCAAAGCAAAAAAAAAAAGAAGCCTGCAAAGTTTATCACAACATTGCTCAGCGCCGAGCGATAAAAAGAAACATTGTATCATTTGGTTCTTTTAGATCTAAGGGATGAACTTCGGTCTGTAAATGAGGTTGGTTTAATCACTTAAAGACTAATGCCCTGTACAAATCCGCCAGCAAAAGTCCGATGAGAGCTTTTGGTCGAAAATCCCGACCGTGTGCATGCTCCATCGGACTTTTGCTGGAGGAATTCCCGCCAGCAAAAGATTGAGAGCATGTCCTCTATTTTTCGGTCAGAAAAAGTTCTGAACAGAAATTCCGATCGTCTGTACAAAATTCCTACGCATGCTCGGAAACAATTTGACGCATGCTCGGAAGCATTGAACTTAATTTTCTCTGCTCATCGTAGTGTTGTACGTCACCGTGTTCTTGGCGGTCGAAAGTTCATAGAACTTTTGTTTGACCTTGTGTATGCAAGCCAAGCTTGAGCGGAATTCCGTCGGAAAAACCATCTCTTACAAGTGAAAATTTTTATTTTTTTATAGAAAATTACTTAGAACCCCCAAACATTATATATATTTATATATATATATATATATATATTTTTTTTTTTTAGCAGAGACCCTAGAGAATAACATGGCGGTCATCGCAATATTTTATGTCACACTGTATTTGCACAGAGGTCTTTCAAACGCAATTTTTGGGAAAAAATACACTTCAATGAATTAAAAAACAAAACTAAACAGTAGAGTTAGCCCAATTTTTTGGTATAATGTGAAAGATGATGTTACGCCGAGAATCGTGAGCTTTATTGAAGCAAAAAAAATTCTCATTTTATCCAGAGTCGTGCAGCTCTATGTTGTCATTACACACCCTATTTTAGATGTAGTGATATCATCATTGGGTCTCTGTGCTTCTGACATCAAGCAGATCATGGCTGGTGGTGGGGGGGGGGATTCAAGGTCCTGAAAACATCATTAACCAGTTCCCGACCAGCTCGTGTACATTTACCGCGGCAAGTTGGCTCCCTTACGCATATTGCCGTACCTGTACGCCGGCTCCTTTGAGAGCCATAGAAGGCGCGCGTGCGTGGCGCGGTCGGGAACCCAAAGCGCGTGGCCGGAGGGCATGATGTCCGCCGGCCACCCGAGATTGCGGGCACGAGAGCAAGAATGGGGATTTGTGTGTGTGCGAACACACAAATCCCCGTCATGACAGGAGAGGAGAGACAGATCATCTGTTCCTAGTGTAGCGGGGTCGTACCCCTTTTAGGGGTAAAGACTACATTCCCCATAATTCCCCAGGCTCCCGGGCTGTTGGTTTCCGCCCGAGAGGCTGCTGGGGGAGGTGATAAAAGGGAAGAGGAGAGACCGCCTCTTCCTCTTCTGACTGTGCTGGTGAAGCGGAGACTTGTTCCTGAGGAGACACCTGTGCGGACCGGGACTGCTGAAGGCCTGAAGCCTGGGCCTTGCAGCAGGTGGAGAGAGACTCTCACCCCTCAGAGTCAGCAGCAGCGGAGCGGAGACTTTTCCCTACAGTCGGTCGGTCGGAGAGAGGACCGGAACGCAGGGGCTGTGACGGAGGAGGCCGGACGCCGCCATTGGAGGGACCGGAGCTGAGGACGGTGCCCCAGGAGTGGTGAGCGAGCTGAAAGGCTCATCCTACATTGCTACATACACTTTCATGCCTATTGAACTGCCAAGGCACAATTTACCTCAGAGCAGCAAATGTTACTTTCTGTGGATTACAAATACACCATTTAAAGCTACATGTGCACCACCTCTACAGTTCTCTTGCCGGTGAAGAACACTGTACTTATTCAAGGACTGAGCTCTATTGCTAGGGATCAGGCCTGGTCCGTTAGGTAGGCGCAGATAGATTTATTGCACCTCAGGGGTGCATAGCAGACGGTCGCCACACTTGGCGCTCCGTTCCCACTTGCTAGTTTGATACATATATGTGTTCATGTTAAAGTGCATATTGCAGGGACCTGCTAAAGTATTATAAGTCATATGTTTAAATGCATGTTACTATTTCTTTTTTCTTACTGCCAAAGTAAAGCCAGTTATTCTCATCTCAGCAGTCTGCTTGTGAGTTTGAATCAATTACACTTAGAGTATAAGTGATATTTATATGTGCATAGATACATACCCCTTTAATAACTGTGCCAGAGCGGGTAGAGCAAATTGCCGGGGGTTGGTGGAGCTGTACTCAGGGACCCAAAACAAACCAGCGGCCCTCTTAACTGGGGGTATCGCTACACGTGGGGGCTCGTAATCCGAGATCCTGAGTCAGCGGGAAAAAGCCGCCAGAAGGTACCGGCATGGACCCGATAGAAGTGGGACGGTGGTCCGCAACATGGGCCACTGATCCAGCCGCAGCAGCAGTCATTGAACTGCCAGGGATATGGCAGAGAGAGGCAGTCAAGCAGCTCATAATGTCCCTATCCCCATGCCACAAGTCATGGATAATGGACATGAGAAATGATGCTGGGTATACATACGCCCTAATAGAATGGCAGGAAGAGACTCCAGAGCAGTTCAGGAGCCAAAGCATACGAGCACCGGATGGTCAGACCTATCAATTGCTGCATACGCTGCCGCGCAAGGGAGACTGTTCTCCTATGAAAACTATGCTATCCCCAAAGCAGGAAGAGCAGAAGGGCGCGGAAAGTCCCGCACAAACTACTCTTAGTGCAGAACTGTGTGCTGTCCTAGGGGAGATTGTGACCCAGTGCAGAAGAGACCCCGGGGATTACCCAATGTCGGGATACAGGAAACTCCGGATGTTTTCAGGGAGGACACCTGTACCCTCGGGAGAAGAGAGATTTGAAGAGTGGTTAGATGGTGCCACGCAGGCCCTAGAAGAATGGGAGGTCCCAGAAGGTAGAAAGAAGCAAAGGATTGTTGAGAGCCTAAAAGGGCCTGCCTTAGAGGCCATACGCAATCTGAAGACAAGCAAAAAGGATTGCACTGCCCAGGACTACATAGACATCCTGGAAAGTGTGTTTGGTGGGACAGAAAAAGTCATAGAACTTACCTATCAACTGGAACACTGTTACCAGAAGACAGGGGAGAAGCTGTCGGAGTATATGGGACGTATAGACAAGATCCTGCATAGGATTATCCGGAAGAAGGGGATAGATCCGGGGAAGGTAGATGAAGCCCGTGCCCAGCAGGTGATGAGGGGAGCCCAACCCCTGGACCCTGTCGCACTAGTACTACGTACCCGGCAGGATGGGAAGAGCCTGGACTACCCTGATCTCATTCGAATGGTCAGAGAAGAAGAGGCCATGTTGGAAGAGAAAAGGGAAAAGCAAGTGATGGGGTCTACAAAACTTCCAGTGGCCACGGTCAGGTCGGCCTTAACCCCTGAAAGAGAGACAGAAGTAGATGCCCTGAAGTTGCAGATGTCCCAGATGATGGAGATACTGACATCTCTAGTGGCGAAAGAGACGCCCAGTCCCAAGAAAGAAGCAAGCAGGAGGGAATTGTTTCCAGCTGTTTCAGCACCAGCATCCCCGCCTGACTACGGTGAGATGATCTGTTTTAATTGTGGGGGAAATGGCCATATTGCAGCTGTATGTGCCAGTCCCAAGAAGAAGAAAACAGACGGCCTGTTCTGCCTAACGGCCTGTTCTGCCTTACGGCCTGTTCTGCCTTCCTCTGGGGCAAGGATAAGCCGAGACTCAGTCTAACTAAGCTTACTGTCCCAAAACTGAAGGGTGGTATAGGTCTCCCTGATATTGTTAAATATCATTGGGCATGCCAACTAACCAGAATAGTGGACTGGAATGTCCACGCCCACTCTAAAGCTTGGATAAAAATTGAAAATGAATTTACCACAATCCCTATTCACCAACTACCTTGGATCGCCCCACCTGACACCCCCAAATCGTGTAAACTACACCCACTCATTGCTAGTACTCTACATATATTTCGAAAAGCGTGTCAAACCCATCATATCTCCACTCCACAAGGCCCACTGACTCCAGTCAGACACAACCCCAGTTTCCCAGCTGGTATGTCCGACACGTTCCTAGCTGACTTCTGGCCACATGTTGACATACAGGCTAAACATTTCTTCTCCGGAAACTCCTTTATCACCCGTGCCGAAATACCTTCTCGAGAACCAAACCGATCCTGCCCGCAATGGACATATCTTCAAATCCGACACTTTCTCAATGACCCGGCCAAACGCCCGGATTTCTGTAGACAACTCACGCCTTACGAAACTCTCACTACCAGAAAGGAACCCCAGAGACACTTGATATCTGAAATTTACTCCCTCCTTTTCACTGAAACCGACTCTAGATCCAACCCTGCCGCACAGAGGTGGGAAAGGGATCTGTCTCTAGATCTCTCTGTGGCAGATTGGGAACGGATTCATACTCATATTCACAAGGGCTCTACTAATGTCACAGTGCAGGAAAATAGTTTCAAAATTTTTTCTAGGTGGTATAAAACCCCTGCTAGACTCCACAAAATATCACCGGCCATTCCTCCTAACTGTTGGAGATGTTCTGACAGAGAAGGCTCTATGTTACATATATGGTGGTCCTGCCCTTCCCTCCAACCGTTCTGGCATGAAGTCCACCGTCTCATCTCACAGATCACTACGTATCAAATAGACTTTACGCCTGCCCAAATGCTCCTTCATCATTCCTTCATTCCATTCAGACATTATCACCGTTCCCTTGCGATGCATTTAATAAACGCAGCAAAAATGTGCATACCAGCTCTTTGGAAATCGCCTATTCCCCCCACAACCACGGATTGGATTAGACGCGTTTCCAGGGTTGCGGAATTAGAGGACTTGATCCACCAATCCAAAGACTCTCCCACAAAATTCAGAACTGTGTGGTCCTGCTGGCAGCATTTCACCACGACAATTGAATATACAGACCTACTCTCTCCTAACAGACACGGAACCCAGGCCACCCATGACCCGAGTTAGGGACCCTCTCCCGATCAGTCTTGGTCCACCAGACCCCGTCATTCGCATGTGATATACTATTATCCTTTTCTCTATGTATAGATGCATAGGGTACGGTTGCGCCTCTGTACACCCAAGACCTCTCCCTCTATCCCCTCCCTCCTACACACCTTCTCCTACTACCCATATTTACCCCATTACTCGCAAGCCCACGCTTCCCACGATTGCTATGTCCAGGAATGCCAGTGGTCCGAGACCGCATTCCCGGACTTAACCCTCCTTAATATGGTTAACGAGGCAGTGGTGCTCCCTCTTTCCTCTCACATGTGCTAGATAATGTTCCCACTTTCCTAGTGTGGGTTTGGTTTTCTCTTTGAACCACACGACTCTGGGGCCGTTGCCCCTCCTACACCTATGGTTCCTCAGTTTTATGTGCCTGCATTTAACTAGGCAGACAGCATTCCCGACATATGTTGTATTTTTTGGAATTTTGTTTATTATCAGTTGTCCGCATTGTCTCAACTGGTTGCTGTACTCCTGTTTTCTAGTACTTAATGTAATAACCTGTTGCATTCTCATACCTGTTATACTTACTGTTTACAATAAACTTTTTCTTGGAAAAAAAAAAAAAGAAAACAGATAGCCGCCAGCCGGCGGGAAACGCCAAAGGGCCCCGGTGAAGGAGTCAACCGGGTGCCCATCACCTTCAGTGAGCTCCAAGAAGAATAACAGGAAAAGAAAGCGAGGAGATCAAACCCCTCGGAAGGAACCCAGGGATCCTCAACCAAGGTACACTCCAGAGAAAGGGGGCAAGACCCCTCCGAAGAGATACAGTACTCCTAAACGAGAACCCTTAAAAGGGAGAGATAACAATGTCCCTCAACGGGTTCACACTCCCACTAAGAGGGAGAAAATTAATGCATACCAGGCTCAAGAAAGGATCAAGCGCAAATCAAGTGAGAAAGAAAAGAGTCCACAGAAGAAGGCAGCATCAACTCGGCCCTACCCAGAAGAGCTAGTTGGTCCATCTCCTACTGTACCCATCCAAGTGGAAGGAATATACACAAAGGCCCTCTTGGACACTGGAGCCCAAGTGACCCTATTGTACAGGGACTTCTATGACAGGTACCTGAGTCATCTGCCCATACAGAAGATAGAAGAGTTGGAGATAAGGGGATTGGGAACTCAGAGTTTCCCCTATGATGGATACCTACCCATACGGTTGACCTTTGACCCATCCGTAGCTGGGAAGACTGAAGTGTTCGACACCCTAGCAGTGGTGTGCCCCGCCTGGAACCAGCAAGACCTCCCTGATCATAGGGACAAACACGGATCTAGTCAGAAGGCTTCTGACCCCCCTGGTGAAGAAAGAGAATCTTTCAGCTCCCAAGATCCATCCCATGCTGAAGGCAGCCTACCAGCGGTTGGTCCTAGAGCAGAAGACCCCAAGTGAGGGGATAGGAAGGGTATGGAGGCTTGGAAAAGAAGGAGCGGTGTTGCAGCCTGGAGAGGTGACCTGCATGAGAGCCACGGTGAAACTTAATTGGGAGCAGCCTGGCCCCTTTGTAATGTTGGAACCCGACCCAATGGAGGGTCACTCAGGTCTGGAAGTGATACCAGAAGTGATCTCATTGAAGGACCTGAAGAAGGCTAGAGGAAGAGTCCCTGTCAGTGTGAGGAACCCCACGGAGCGGCCCGTGGAGATCCCTGCCAGGATGCTTCTGGGACAGGTGAGCCCTGCTGTCCCAGTTGGCTGGTCAGAAGTGAAGGGGACGGGTGAAGGAGAAGATGTTTGGAAGAAACTCTCCATGGAAAACCCTAACCTACCTGGAGCTTGGAAAGAGAGAGCCAAGGCCCAGCTGACCAGATGGGAGAAGATTTTCTCTAAAGATGAGTTTGATGTGGGGTGTGCGAGGAGTGCCACCCATCGAATCCGCATGCAAGAGGACAAGCCATTCAGAGAGAGAGTCAGGCGAGTCCCGCTAGCAGATCTGGAGGATCTGAGGGAGCAGCTTGCGGAACTGAAGAAGACGGGAGTGATTAGGGAGTCCAGAAGCCCCTATGCCTCCCCCATAGTGGTAGTCAGGAAGAAGAATGGGTCATTGAGGCTCTGCATTGACTACAGAACTCTCAACAGGAGGACCATTCCTGACCAGTACACCACGCCAAGGATAGAGGATGCCTTACAGAGTTTATCTGGAGCTAAGTGGTTCAGTGTGATGGACCTCAAGAGTGGGTACTACCAAATCCCCATGCATCCAGAAGACAGAGAAAAGACTGCCTTCATAACCCCAGTGGGATTCTTTGAGTTCAACAGGATGCCTCAGGGCCTATCTGGAGCTCCTGCTACATTTCAACGCCTTATGGAAAGGACAGTTGGAGACATGAATCTCATAGAAGTCCTTGTGTACCTGGACGATGTCATTGTCTTTGGAAAGACTTTGGAAGAACATGAAGCCAGATTGGAGAAAGTACTGAAGAGGCTCAGTGAAGAGGGACTCAAACTTTCTCCAGAGAAGTGTCGGTTCTATCAGTCTTCTGTGAACTATCTGGGACACATAGTGTCTGAAAAAGGAGTGGCTACAGACCCTGAGAAGTTGGAGGCAGTTACTTCGTGGCCAAGACCCACAACAGTTACAGAACTTCGGTCTTTCTTGGGGTTCTGCTCCTACTACCGCAGGTTTGTGGATGGGTTTGCCCGCATTGCAAAACCCCTAAACGAGCTGCTCAAGACAGAAGGAGAGGAAGATGGGTTGGGGCCTAGGAGGCCCGGTGAGTCGGTCCAAGACCAATGGAACTCAAGGTGTGAAGAGGCTTTCAGAACCTTGAAGAGAAGTCTCACCACAGCCCCAGTTTTGGCCTATGCTGACCCCACTAGACCATATGAGCTACATGTTGATGCCAGCCATGAGGGCCTAGGTGGAGTACTCTACCAGGAGTATGAGGACCAGCTACGACCAGTGGCCTATGTGAGCCGGAGCCTGACCCCCTCCGAGAAGAACTACCCCACCCACAAGTTGGAGTTCTTAGCCCTCAAATGGGCAGTAGTTGACAAATTGAAAGACTATCTTTATGGGGCCGAGTTTACTGTAAAGACAGATAACAACCCCTTGACCTATCTATTCACCACCGCCAAGCTGGATGCAACTGGACACAGATGGTTGGCGGCGTTGTCTGGATTCAATTTCAGCCTCAAGTACAGGCCAGGGGCTGGAAATAGAGATGCAGATGCCCTGTCCCGAAGATCCCATGTCATGGTCGATGACTGGGAAGACTGGACCCAAGTGGCACCAGAAGGAGTGCGAGCCCTTTGTCAAGGGGCTGAACTCCAAGCCAGAGGAGGATCCAGAGCTGAAGAGATAGGAGTTACCACAGTGGGAGTCCCAAAGTGTTACTGTGGGGTAACTCAACTAGAAGAAGAGTGCCTACCAAAGCTGTCCAAGAAGGAGTTAAGGTGTGACCAATTGGAAGACCCCATGGGGAGATTGGTCCTGGAAGCCCTGGAAAACCAGAGTCCAGAGGGACTCCGACTTCACCCTTCCAAAGAAGCTTGCCTACTGAGGAGAGAGTTGGACAAGTTACAGGTGCATCAGGGGGTAGTCTACCGAAGGGGCCCCTCTGATAGCTCAGAAGATAAGTGGCAGTTGTTTCTCCCCGAAAAGCATCGAGAGACTGTGCTGATTGCCTTACATGACCAGCATGGTCACTTGGGAGCAGAGAGAACCTTCCAACTTGTCAGAGACCGGTTTTATTGGCCCTGCATGAGGGCCGAAGTGGAGGAGTATTGCCATTCCTGTGCAAGATGCATTCAGAGAAAGACTTTACCCCATCAAGCTGCCCCAATGGGCCATCTACAGAGTCAAGGCCCAATGGATCTGGTATGCATTGATTTTCTCTGCCTCAAACCCGATTTGAGTGGATTGGGAAATGTTCTGGTGGTAACCGACCATTTCACCCGTTATGCTCAGGCTTTCCCAACCAAGGACCAGAAGGCCTCTACAGTAGCCAAGGTACTTTTGGAGAAGTACTTTGTTCATTATGGACTACCACAGAGAATCCATTCAGACCAAGGAAGGGACTTTGAGAGTCGCCTGATCAGGAAGTTACTAGATTCTCTGGGAGTAGAGAAGACTAGAACTACACCATATCACCCTCAAGGTGATGCCCAGCCTGAAAGGTTCAACAGGACCCTATTGAACATGTTGGGAACTTTAGAAACAGAGAAGAAGCAACATTGGAGTCAACACATTTCAGCTCTGGTGCATGCTTACAACTGCACCACAAGTGATGTGACAGGTTTCTCCCCTTACCGACTTATGTTTGGGAGAGAAGCAAGATTGCCAGTGGATTTGGCCTTTGGCATTTCCTTAGACCATGCCTCTGCTGCCTCCCACAAAGGATATGTGGACAGACTGAGGCACAGTCTGAAGATAGCTTATGAGAAAGCTCAAGGGGCCTCTGACCAGAGGGGGGCCCGAAATAAGAGGAACTTTGACTTGAAGGTTCGAGTACAGGACCTACAGCCTGGGGACCGGGTACTGTTACGCAACCTAGGGATCCCTGGAAAACACAAGATTGCTGATAGATGGAGATCAGAGCCATATATCATCTGTAGAAAGCTACCAGGATTGCCTGTCTACAAGTTGAAGCCAGAAGGAAGAGTGGGGCCTTTGAAGACCTGGCATAGGAATCATTTGCTCCCACTCACTGAAGCAGTCAGAATACCTCCAGCGAGAGACGTACCTGAATCTGTTTCCATTCTGGATACCCCCAGGCCTGATACTCGGTCTCAAACGTCCCAAACTAGGGGTGGACAGGACCCACAATCAGCAGAAGAAGAAAGAGGAGAACTTGAATGGCTATGGCCTTCCTCAACTCCAGGAAATTCCGTCATAGATCTTCCACTTACTGAGGATGTGGAAGATAAAACATTGAACCCAGAAGCTACAGAGTTTGTTCCATTCAGTGTTGTGCCTGAGTGCTGGGAAGATATCCCTGGTCTCTACTCAGAAGAAGAAGAAGTAGATGTTCCAGAACCAGAGATGTTGCCAGAATGTGTTCCTGAAGAAGTGCCAAGAGAACAGAGAGCTCGCAGAGTTGTGAGGCCTCCCAAGAGGTTAACTTACCCCCAAATGGGAAAAAGTTCAGAGGACTCTGTTACCACAGCAAGGAGAAGTGCTGAACGCCCTGACCCATCCACTGTTCATTTGGTGGAGGGCAACCCCAGCTCACTCTCTGGCACAGTTAAACAGGTCGCCCACACTGAAGTGACCTGTAGACAGGACAGCTCCCCATCTTGTGCTAATTGGTGGGAGGCTCCCCTGTCTAAATTATGTGAACGTGTTGTTTCCAAGAAAGCTTTTAGTTTGAACAATGTCTTTGGGGACCAAAGATTCAAAGTGGGGGGAGTGTGTAGCGGGGTCGTACCCCTTTTAGGGGAAAAGACTACATTCCCCATAATTCCCCAGGCTCCCGGGCTGTTGGTTTCCGCCCGAGAGGCTGCTGGGGGAGGTGATAAAAGGGAAGAGGAGAGACCGCCTCTTCCTCTTCTGACTGTGCTGGTGACGCGGAGACTTGTTCCTGAGGAGACACCTGTGCGGACCGGGACTGCTGAAGGCCTGAAGCCTGGGCCTTGCAGCAGGTGGAGAGAGACTCTCACCCCTCAGAGTCAGCAGCAGCGGAGCGGAGACTTTTCCCTACAGTCGGTCGGTCGGAGAGAGGACCGGAACGCAGGGGCTGTGACGGAGGAGGCCGGACGCCGCCATTGGAGGGACCGGAGCTGAGGACGGTACCCCAGGAGTGGTGAGCGAGCTGAAAGGCTCATCCTACATTGCTACATACACTTTCATGCCTATTGAACTGCCAAGGCACAATTTACCTCAGAGCAGCAAATGTTACTTTCTGTGGATTACAAATACACCATTTAAAGCTACATGTGCACCACCTCTACAGTTCTCTTGCCGGTGAAGAACACTGTACTTATTCAAGGACTGAGCTCTATTGCTAGGGATCAGGCCTGGTCCGTTAGGTAGGCGCAGATAGATTTATTGCACCTCAGGGGTGCATAGCAGACGGTCGCCACACTTGGCGCTCCGTTCCCCACTTGCTAGTTTGATACATATATGTGTTCATGTTAAAGTGCATATTGCAGGGACCTGCTAAAGTATTATAAGTCATATGTTTAAATGCATGTTACTATTTCTTTTTTCTTACTGCCAAAGTAAAGCCAGTTATTCTCATCTCAGCAGTCTGCTTGTGAGTTTGAATCAATTACACTTAGAGTATAAGTGATATTTATATGTGCATAGATACATACCCCTTTACTAACTGTGCCAGAGCGGGTAGAGCAAATTGCCGGGGGTTGGTGGAGCTGTACTCAGGGACCCAAAACAAACCAGCGGCCCTCTTAACTGGGGGTATCGCTACACTAGTAATTAGGAACAGCAATCTCTCTCCTCCTCCAGTCACTACACTCCCCCCACAGTTAGAAACACTCACGAGGGAACACATTTCCCCTTGATCGCTCCTTAGTTTTAACCCCTTCCCTGCCAGTGACATTTATACAGTAATCAGTGCATTTTTGTAGCACTGGAAAAGAGAAAAAGCTGCGCATACCAATAAACAAAAATAACCAAATAGGTAAACCTGACCCTAAATTATGGGTCACAGTGAATCAACTCAAATCAAATGTGTATGACATTAAATGCCCTCTCAACATAATATAAATGCATAAATGCATAAATCAACACCCAGTGATATGAATAAATTGAGTGACAAATAAACGTGAATAATAAAAATATTATAAAGATATATATATATAAATATGTGAAAAAAAATCACAAAAAGTTCATATATGGACCATTATGGTCACAAAAAATTCCCCAAAGTGCAAATTATCAAGTAATGTCAGAAGAGCAAAAATGCTCGTGCTTCCATACAGGGTTTCGGACGGTGGTCGTCCTGCATCTAATCTCTTTCAACACGTTTAGGTGAATTTTTATAAACACCACCACCGAAGGAAAAAAGATGGCCCCTTGCCAAAGATATGGGACCCCCCGTCACAGAGGGTCAATCAGGCATGTAGTTGGGTTGTCTTTAATTCGACCTCCAAAGGGATAATGACTATAGACCTCCAAGACACTCCTGACGCTTAAAGGACCTCCAAATCTTACTCGGGGGATTAGCCAAACGATGCACAGCATGTAAAGAAATTGGAATACTCCAAATAGTGCGTTATCTCCAAAAATTTTTATTAAAATAAGACCATAAAAACTCACATGTACAGTAAATGATGATCAGCCAGGGAACGTCCGGTGCACCGGCCGGATACACTCGGAAACGAAATTTGGCATAAAACACTGGTAGCTTCTAATATTGAGGTGGTGACAGTGCGTCGCTCGCCAAATGCATTGTCAATGTCATTGTCAATGCATCTTTCCCCTATTTTGTAGACGCTATAACTTTTGCGCAAACAAATCAATATACGCTTATTGCGTTTTTTTTATACCAAAAATATGTATAAGAATACATATCGGCCAAAACTGATGAAGAAATTTGTTTTTTACAAAACATTTTTAGGATATTTATTATAGCTTTATAATATATGTTATATGTTTATAGCGCAACAAAATAAAAACCGCAAAGGTGATCAAATACCACCAAAAGAAAATTATATTCGTGGGGAAAAATGGACGTCAATTTTGTTTGGGTACAAAGTTGCATAACCGCGCAATTGTCAGTTAAAACGATGCAGTGCAGTATCGCAAAAAATGGCCTGGTCATTAAGGGGGCAAATCCTTCCGGGGCTGAAGTCTAAAGTCTTGTTTTTTTTCTGTTTAAAAATAACAAACATGTTTTACCTGCTCTGTGCAGTTGGTTTTGCACAGAGCAGCTCAGATCCTTCTCCTCTTTGGTCCCTCACCGCCGCTCCTGACCCTTGTCTTCCTGCCGAGTGAGCCCACAGCAAGCAGCTTGATATGGGGGCACCGGAGCTGAGTCGCTGTTCTGTGTGTTCATTCAGACATGGAGCCGCGGCTCAGCCCCGCCCCTTCTCCTCATTGGCTCTCTGACTTCCATTGACAGCAGCGGGAGCCAATGGTGCCCACTCTGTGTCTTAGCCAAAGAGAATGGAGTCCCAGACAGCCGAGTCTCTCGTGCAACATCGCTGGATCGAGAGGGGGCTCTGGTAAGTATTAAGGGGTGCTGAGGGGGGCTGCTGCACACAGAAGGGTTTTTATCTTAATGCATAATACATTAAGATAAAATAACCTTCTGCCTTCAGAACCACTTTAATCTTTCCATGAGCCCTTAGTCCTGATGCAAGCAATAGGCTTCCTTTTAGGGAGGGGACAGAATGCCTTGATGGGTAGATGATGTCAGTCTGGAGGAGTGGGCATTTCCAGGCAGGCTGCATTTGTATGTGGACCACCCTAGGTAACGCCCACATGCGGGGCTGAGCCTCCATGATTGGATGCTAAACGGCTGTGACAGGCACTCATCAAGAGTGACCAACTATGTCTGCACTTTCCACCTACTTCCTCCATTCATAGAAGTCATTACTACAGCTGTCATGAATGAAACACGATATATGAATGGAGGACAGGCGGACGAGGAATATGTCTGTTCCTTCTATTCATAGATTGTGTTTTTTTGGTGGTGTGGGGCATCGGGAGGAGGACACAGAAGAACAAGCAACACATCTAACTGAAGGTAAGTAATGTCCCATGTGCATTTTTTTTAGTAGTCTGTAGTGTGTACATGTCTCAATCCAGAGCACTAAGGGGTTGAGTTATTACAGGCAAATAGACAATGCACTCTGCAAGTGCAGTTGCTCCAGAGCTTAGTAAATGGGCAGAAGCTCTGCTGACTTCCATCATCCAATCATGTGCAAGCAAAACATTTTTTTATTTTTTTTATTTTTTCCCCTTGCAGGTGATTGAGTATTGTTTGCAAAGTGAAGCTTCATCTCATTTACTAAGCTCTGGAGCAATTGCACTTGCAGAGTGCAACTGCACTGTGCACTGTGCAAAGTGCAAGGCAAATAGAATGTAGGGCGCTCTGGGTGGCAGGACTTACCAGAGGTAGTAGTCCGCAGTGCTAGTAATGTGCAGATTAAGCAGACACTCCAAGAAGAACAGTCAGGCAGCACTCCAAGAAGGAAGCAATTCTCTAGTAAGGGTAAACAAACAAAGAGGCGCATCTAAGTGCAGTAAAACACAAGACTGTATTGCCCAAAAAATAAAAACACACTTACTAGAGGTTGGAAGTAAACAGGCTCATCATGACAAGTCCCAAAGATATCCCAGATCGCAGCACAGGTGGATGGATCCCAGCTGACCAGCAGTGAGGAGCTGCAAGGGGGGACACCAGGAAGGACAGATGCGCTGCCGGAACCAACGTGAAAGGCAGGTACCCGCATATGATGTCGAGGGGTCAGGACGCATTTTGGAGCTTGCATATTGGCTCCTTCTTCATGCCTAAGTCCTCATGAGAGTCCCCCCTTACATCAGTGTACCCATAAGAGTCCTTCTTACAACAGAGTCACCATCACATCCCCCCATTACAATAAAGTCCCCCTTTACATCAGGATCCCCATCACAGTCCCTCTTACGTGAGAGCCCCCATCACAAATCCCCTTTACCTTAAAGTCCCCCGTTACATCAGGGTCCCCATCATAATTCCTTTTACATCAGAGCCACCATATCACCCCCCCCCCCCCTTTACATCAGGGTCCCCATAACAATCCCTCTTATATCAGAGTCCTCCTCACATTCCTCCCTTACAATAAATCTCCCCTTTACATCAGGACCCCAATCAGCGTCCCCATCAAAATCCACCCCTTTGATCAGCGTCTCCCTTAACATCAGGGTCCCCATCAGAGGCCTTCTTACGTCAGAGTCCCCATGAAAGCCCCCCTTACATCTGTGTACCCCTTTACATTAGGGTCCCCTTAAGAGTCCCCATCACATTCCCCCCAAACAATAAAGTCCCCCTGTACATCAGGGTCCCCATCAGAGTTCCTGTTACATTAAAGTCCCCCCTTAAATAAGGGTGCCCATTTACATCCGAGTCTCCATCAGAGTCCCTCTTACATCAGAGTCCCCATCAAATTCCCCCCTTACAATAAAGTCCCCCTTTACATCATACATGGCTATCATGGCTCCCGCGCGCATGCCGTCACGAAACTCTGGCCAGTCACAGAGCCAAGGGTCCTCGGCCCCGGAAGGAAGAGGGGCGAAGATGAATGCGGCCACCAGTGGGGACATTGCGGGCTTAGTTTGCAGGTAAGTGCCACATAATGAGCTAGTATGCGTTGCATACTAGCCCATTATGCTTTTACTTCTCTGGGGAAAAAGAGGAAGTAAAACCCATCAGGGTTTACTTCCTCTTTAAAGTCCCCCCTTGACATCAGGGACCCAACAGATCCCCCCTAACTTCAGAGTCAACATAATAGCCCCCTTACAGATTACCCATGAAAGTCCCCCTTATATCAGAGTCCCCTCTTACATCAAAGGAGTAGGTAAAATCTTGCAGTGGGCTGGATTTGGTCGGGTTTGGAGACCCCTGGAAGCTAAATTTTAACAGAAACGTTGGGTTTGCAATAATCTTCCACTATCTATATGTCGGAATCTACTGATCATCCTGAACTGTGATTTCTATGCATTTTCCAAGCAGGTTTGCTTTAATATGAATTGTTTGTTATAGTGCTGCAGGAGGGTGGGCAGGCCTTTATGTCCCTTACATACAGAATGGGGTTGATTTACTAAGACTGGAGAATGCAAAATCTGGTGCAGCTCTGCATAGAAACCAATCAGCTGCCATTTTTTTTGGTCAAAGCTTAATTGAACCAGCTACACCAGATTTCATACTCTCCAGTGTTAGTAAATCAGCACCAGAGTGTCTATGGTGTATGTACTGCTCTTCTGTGCAGAGAGCACACTCACTGCACACTCTGAGCGCACTGACTGAGCTGTCACCAACAGCTCCAGGTCAACATTTTGTCAGAAACCATTTAAATCAGGCAGAGGCAGAAGTACAGTTAAATCACACTTGTTTAATAATAAAAGTAAAAAGAACAAACGTATTTAAAAACAGCCAAAGTTCAGTAACCGGAACGTATAGTCAGCCAAGCCAGAAGTCAGGGATCAATGTAGTGGAACAGCAAGCAGGATCTGGAGCCAGAAGGGATGTCAGCAAAGCAAGTCTTGAACAGGATCGCAGGAGATAGTTTCTGTGATGTTGACCAAGGCAAAGGCAGAGAACCTCTGGACTGAACGGCTTAAGTAGGCAGGACTGATGAGCAGGATATCATCAACAGCTGAGTAACTGTGGAGAGATAGGAGCTGGCAATTAGCAAACACCTGAGTGGCTAGCTCAGAGAAGGAAGGGCTGAGCGCAGCCCGGACACATTTATGATTGGGAGCTAGTGGGAGAGGCTTCCAATCATGTGACTGTTGTGATAGCCAATCAAAGGAATTACATGATCAGAAACTACTCCTCCGTGTCCCCTGGTTTAGAACCCCTTCATGGGCCAACAGGAAATGTGTTTATAGTAAGTTAAAAGAATTATAGTAAGTTAAAAGTACGGCATAAAGCTTTTTTGGGCATACTTCTTTTCTAGGTCACAGCAGTGCACTTACTTGATGTCACAGTGGAGCTCCAGGTTCTAGATGGATCCTGACCATTTTGTCGGGATCCACCCAGATGCCTGACCGGCAGCTCCTGCCCCCTCCACAGCCTGGTGCTCCAGTGAGAGCTGAAGGGGCAGAACAGAGGGCGGTGACTGACAGTCACCACTCTTTGTTGAGAGTGGACTGAGAAACAGAGCGATCAGAGGTCTTGTGATCGCTCGGTTCCCAGGCTTAGAGCCGGCAGAGAACATCTGCAGCATGATGAGTATGTACTGTATGTTTTTTATCAATCCCAAACTTCTGTCTTAAAGCTGCATCATCATTTGAATACCTTTAGGTAGATGAAGCAGAAGCATGACACTAGCATGGGTGTCTATTATACCTACAGTGCTGTTACTGGCGGAGAAGGTGGACTGGAGCACAGCAGGAGCTGCACTATCCAGAGGCAATAAAATCAAATTTTTTTCTTAAAGCGATTTTAAGTACTCACATGTTCCGATTCACTATATCATTGCTGCCGGTTTTCGGCATCTAAAATAAGTTATAAAAATACTTCCTGCTGGTTGCCATCTTGCCTGTGGGCATGTGAAACCACACAGGCACTTCAGATGGCCCAGCATGCACCGCCGTTACTGCGCCAATCTCGCGCGTGTGCAGTAACGGCAAAGTGCAGCTCACGTTCTCCGAAATTTACGAAAACGAGATTTCGGAAGATATGGCCGAAATCTCGCAAGATTTCAGAAGATGTCCGCACTGACTCCTGGGATCAATGACACCAGATCCCAGGAGACAGTGCGACGTGACGAGGATCGACGCAGAGACCCCGCCCACCGCCGAAGAGACAGAGGAAAGAGCATCAGGAAAAAAAAAAAACACACTTTATTTAGTACTCTTTGCCTGATTTGGAAGGCAAAGAGATTTACTAAATGAAATGTGTGCAGAACAGCTTTAAGTTTTAGGAATATAAGACATTTTGAATTGACACATGGCAGAGGTAACCACCTACATACTACGCTTAAGGTATTTAAGTGATGGTGCCTGGAGATCAGCTTTAAGTAATTTCACCCCCAGTCTATAACAAGGGGTTATTTTCAGCGAGTCTACATGTGTCTTTGTAGTGCTGAAAAAACATCAGCACACATTCTAGGACCTGAGCAGCTATCCAAACAAAAATACTAACATCACATACAAGGTAATTATTAACATCTGCTGGGTTGCATGACTCTGATCTGTCTTCTGTCACCTGTCAGAGTGTCCGAAATTGCACAAATGGACAACCAGGAGCTCCAATGACCACATGAGCTGAGTCAGTGAACTTGGAATGCTCTACGGGACACGTTCTCTGTGCTAAAGTGTCTGAAAAGCTGCTCAGTTGGTGCAAATTTTATAAAAAAAAAGATTCTAAATATTGCCATATTTTCAAGATTTGGCGGTTGCTTTTGGGAGGGGTTGCAGTTTTTTTTCTGCCATGAGATTGTGCATTGTACTCTCCCACTGATCCTCTCCTATTGCCCTGCATTGGGACGTTATTGGAAACAATGAACACACATTGGGGGTTATTTACTAAAGGCAAATCCACTTTGCACTACAAGTGCACTGAAAGTTCCGATCCGAGGGGGACATGCAAGGAAAATGAAAAAAACAGCATTTAAACTTGCACATGATAGGATGATAAAATCAGCAGAGCTTCCCCTCATTTCAGGTCTACCCCTCAGATTTAAAGTGGATGTAAACCCAATAGTCATAATGTAGAGAATAAGATTTCCTTTCATTTGAGCCCAGTCTTGCCACACAGATTTACTCCAGCCCTGAGAAATCCTCTTTTATTGTTCAGTTAGAAAAATCTTGACAAAGTGCTGAAAACTTTGTCAAAAACGCCCCCTTGCTGTGAGTGACAGGTGATTTACATATCTCATGCACTAGCCTGAGACAGGCACAGACCACAGATCCACAGACCAGAGTGAAAAGAAATGTATTCCCGAGTGAACAGCAAGAAGAATATAGGGGAGATGTATGTAGTCAGAGCTGGGCAGAGTAGAACATGCAGTGATCTGATAACTGTTATAGTGCAGTGTGTGTGTCTGAGGTCACCTGATCACAGATAACAATCCTTTCCATCACCAGGATTTGTTATGTGGGGGAGGGGTGGATTTCTCACTTTTTATAATTACACAGGATGTGCCTGTCTCAGGCTAGTGCATGAGATATGTAAATCACCTGTCACTCACAGCAAGGGGGCGTTTTTGACAAAGTTTTCAGCACTTTGTCAAGATTTTTCTAACTGAACAACAAAAGAGGATTTCTCAGGGCTGGAGTAAATCTGTGTGGCAAGACTGGGCTCAAATGAAAGGAAATCTTATTCTCTACATTATGATATCCACTTTAAAGCAACTACTCTTCCAAGTGTACTTTCAGTGCATTTTTAAGTGCACTTGCAGTGCACTTGTAGTGCAAAGTGGATTTGCCTTTAGTAAATCAACCCCATGGTCTGTTCCTATTGATGCAGATATCCTCCAAGAACTACATTCAAGGGCATAGATAAAGGGGGGATAGGGGGGTCCAACAAACCCCCCCTTGCTTCACCCCAAGTGTCCATGGCACTGCAGCTAGCAGAGCTCACTGGATTTCAGACCGATCAACAGGTATTTTTCTATGCATGTGGCATTTTTAAGGGATAAATGATGGGAAAATGCGCATGTATTGCAGAGCTATACTGAATACACTTTTTCCCCCGAAATGCATTTTAACCACTTCCCGACCGTCGGCCGTCATATGACGGCCTCCGGTTTGCGGGGGTATATCTGAATGATGCCTGTAGCTACAGACATCATTCAGATATTGCCGGTTTCAGCCGGCGATTCCCTGCACCATAAGAACGATCATAGCGGCTGTTCCGCCGCTTGATCGTTCTTATGGGCGGCGGGAGGGGACGCCCCCCCCCTCCCACCCACCGCCCTCCGGTGCTTCTACCGACTCACCGCTTCCATCGGTGAGTCGGACACAGGAACCGCCGGCACCGGATGATCACTATAGAGATTTCCGGCGGACCAGATGGTCGCCGGAGTCTCTATGATCGTTCAGAGGCCGGGCGCGATGTGATGACGTCACGCCCGGCCTCTGCATTCGAATAACGGCGCCGCCTCCGCTGGGAAGCTGTGATCGTTTTTTTTTTTTTTTTTTTTTTAATTTTAGGCTTTCCAGCCTAGAGGTGAGATGTGGGGTCTTATTGACCCCATATCTCACTGTTAATAGGTCCGATCAGGTAATATTCCTATTACAAGGGATGTTTACATTCCTTGTAATAGGAATAAAAGTAATCATTTTTTTTTTTTTTTAAACTGTCAAATTTAAAAAAAAAAAATCAAATTAACAATAATAAATTTTTTTTTTTTTTAAAGCGCCCCTGTCCCCGTGAGCTCGTACGCAGAAGTGAACGCATACGTAAGCCCCGCCCACATATGAAAACGGTGTTCAAACCACACATGTGAGGTATCGCCGCGAACGTTAGAGCGAGAGCAATAATTCTAGCCCTAGACCTCCTCTGTAACTCAAAACATGTAACCAGTAAAAAATGTTAAAGCGTCGCCTATGGGGATTTTTAAATACCAAAGTTTGGCGCCATTCCACGAGCGCGTGCAATTTTGAAGCGTGACATGTTGGGTATCTATTTACTCGGCGTATCTTCATCTTTCACATTATGCAAAAAAAATTGGGCTAACTTTACTGTTTTGTTTTTTTTTAAGCATGAAATTGTTTTTTTTCTGAAAAAAAACGTGTTCGAAAAATTGCTGCGCAAATACCGTGCGAGATAAAAAGTTGCAACGAGCGTCATTGTATTCTCTAGGGTCTTTGCTAAAAAAACATATATAATGTTTGGGGGTTCTATGTCATTTTCGAGCAAAAAAATTATGAATTTTACATGTAGGAGAGAAATGTCAGAATTGGCCTGGTTGCGAAGTGGTTAAGCAAAATAACCATATGAGAAGCCTCATCCTCTGACATGCTGGGCATATTCTAGGGCAGTGATGGCGAACCTTGGCACCCCAGATGTTTTGGAACTACATTTCTCATGATGCTCATGCACTCTGTAGTGTAGTTGAGCATCATGGGAAATGTAGTTACAAAACTTCTGGGGTGCCAAGGTTTGCCTTCACTGCTCTAGGGCCATGGAAGGGAAGCTGAACCTAGCAAGAGTGGCCAATCTTGGCAGCTTTACGATAATGAAGTATAGCCATAAGCTTGTACTATTTTTGTATATTGGGTGAACACACCATTAAATTAGTCCTAGTCCCTGGGACACCATTGCCCCTATCCACCCCATTCTGGGTGGTCAAACCCAGACCACAGCCACAGGGGCACCATCAGTATACGGGACTCCTACATTTGCATTTGTGAACCCCTCAGTTAATATCCTTTTTTTTTTGTTACTGCACATTCTCAAATAAGAGTGATGCTGTAATCCCGAGACACAGCCCTGGATGCAGCATCGTTGGGACAGGGGTCGGAAATGGAAGACAGTCGGCATCTATACAACTGGTATTTTTTTAAGGAAGGGGACCTGTGATCTGAAGGCCCACTATATAGCTTCACTTAGGCCGGCCATAGATAGTTTGAATCTTGGGCAGTTCCTACTCAACCAAACATGGGTAAGTATGGGCAGGCTGAATGTACCCAATCAATACTGAAGAAATGGCTGCACTCCAAGAGCCATCAAAATTCTTATTTAATGAACGAACATCCCAAGTATTACAGACAATTCAAATGGTAGACGCGTTTCACACACTAACAGGTGCGCTTATTCATTACAGGGTTGGTCATTTGAACTGTCTGTAATACTTGGGATGTTGGTTCATTAAATTAGACTGTAACATCATAAGGGGCGGGGTCACCATTACGGCCGGAGAGAGTATCGTGTCAACATCAGAAGGAAGAAGAAGAAGAAGAAAAAGAAGAAGAAGGCGGCGGCGTTGACAGTGACAAGACCGGGCCAAAGCTAGTAAAAGAGCTGTAAGAAGATAGCGGAGGCCCGGCAGAAGAGCGGGACAAGACCCCCGAAGTCGGAAGAAGACCCCCGGACGGCGACGAAGGAGAAAGCCCCTCCGCTAGTAAAAGAGCTAGCAGTAAAAGAGCAGAAGATAGCGTAGGAGCCTGGCGAGAAGACCCCCGAAGTCGGAAGAAGACCCCCAGAGCTGTCTAATAAAGTACTTTAAAACCTGTGTTGTGTTTTTTTTATTAACACTTTTTTCCCCCAGGTGAATGGGTAGGGGTACATCGTACCCCATACTCATTCCCATAGGGTGGGGGGCCGGAATCTGGGGGCCCCCTTATTAAAGGGGGCTCCCAGATTCTGATAAGCCCCCCCGCCCGCAGACCCCAACAACCAACGGCCAGGGTTGTCAGGAAGAGACCCTTGTCCTCATCAACATGGGGACAAGGTGCTTTGGGGTGGGGGGCCCCCATGTTGAGGGCACGCGGCCTGGTACGGTTCAGGAGGGGTGGGGGCACTCGCTCGTCTCCACCCCCTTTCCTGACCGGCTGGGATGCGAGCTCGGATAAGGGTCTGCTATGGACTTTGGGGGGACCCCCATGCCGTTTTTTCGGCGTAGGGGTTCCCCTTTAAATACATACCAGGCGAGGAGGCTCGCGAGGTGTCAATCTCGCTGATGGAGGCGGTGACATTCACTTCCTTCGCTAGTCCCGTCTACCTGGTCCCAGGCGGTAGATGTAATTGCAGTAGCGCCGCCCAAGTAATGGGAACGGCGTTACCATGAGGGGAAGAGTAATCAGTTAGATTACTCATTACCCTCTAAAGTAACTGCGTTAAGTAACTAAGTTTATTTTAACTGAGTTACTTACATCACTGCATACTACCTTCGATATTTCCTCTAGCTACCTATAAATAAGGGCCCATTGACACTTGGGATTCATGTCAACGTGCGCTAAAAGTCATACACGGCAATGCACCTGCTCTACGTGTGTTGCATTGCAATGCTATTCATTGTGAATGGCACTCCAGTGCACCACAATATTTGCACTGTGGTACGCTGCACTGTACCACATTTTTTCATCTGCTGTGATGCACTGGCAGCTCTTGCATAAGGAATGGACTGTCTTAATGCAACATACGTAAAGGTGCTCCAAAAACAGGGCCATTTTTATTATTGATTGGTCCCTGGGCAAACACTTTCTTGGGCCCCCCTGAATCCACTTATCAACTAATTGGGCTGAAGGGACAGCTGCTTTAGGCCTCAAAACAATGACTGGGCCCGGGGGCAGCTGCCCCTTTTGCCCTGTGTTAAAGACAGCCCCGGCCACAATGTACATTTATGCACCACAATAGAATGAAAGGTTCATTGGCTGCTCTGCTGCACTGGCTGAGAAGCAGTGAGCACTCGTGTCCTACACAAGACAGCTGATCACTTCTCTGCCAGCTCGTAACAAAATACAGAATGCAGCAGGGAGTGGCTTTCCCAAATCAATATGACGAAAAAAATTCAGATGCTTTATGTCCAGTTGGGAATTTAATGTTGGTGACCCACGTACCATCATCATTCCTGCTCTTCCATGGAGGGTGGTGGGCTCCTGAGGTGAGATATACATTACATGGAAAAACACCTCTCCGCATGCCATCTGTTTTCAATTATGAAACAAATACCTCACTTTAGCCAAAGAGGAAAAAAAAAAAAAGACAAAGCAGATACATATATCTGTCTTTGGAAGGGCACATTGAGAGATCCCAGGCAACAAAAAAAAAAAAAAAAACATAAACTGCCAATGCTATCTCGTAGGAAGCTGTTCTATCATTGGTGGTCTTCTCAAGTGAATTTATTAATAGTTTCATATTATCGATTACTATTTGGATTCAGCCACATCTTGCATGTGCTGATGGCTGGGACTACAGTGTCTTGTCACATGTTTCTGTGCTGTGCAGCTTTCGTCTCTTGAGCAAGGAGCCTCTAATTAGGGCGGAATCAGGTGCTGCATATTTAAATGGCATAGAAAAGTGTGTTCCCAGAACACCAACTTATTTAAAAAAAATATATATATATATATATTTAATTGTCATTTGCAGCTGTTAAATGAGTAAATCGATCCGCCAAATTTGACTTTGAAATTAATTGAAGGTGGAAAATCTATTAGTTTTTAGGGCCAATTCATACCAGCCTGTGGACAGCAATAAAAAGCCAACAAAGGTTTGGGTTATACCAGCATTACAGGGTTAATTGCAATTAATATTTAACTTTAAAGTGGTCATGCATACACTAATGCCCTGTACACACAATAGGATTTTCTGACAACAAAATCCATGTTTTTTTTCCGACAGATGTTGGCTCAAACTTGTCTTGCATACACACGGTCACACAAAGTTGGTCGGAAATTCCGAACGTCAACAACGTGGTCTCTTCTGCTTGATTCCGAGCATGCGTGGCACTTTGTGCGTCGGAATTGTGTACACACGATCGGAATTTCCGACAACGGATATTGTTGTTGGAAAATTTGAGAACCAGATCTCAAATTTTGTGTGACGGAAATTCCGATGGAAAATGTCTGAATGAGCCTACACACGGTCGGAATTTCCGACAACAAGCTCCTATCACACATTTTCCATCGGAAAGATGGAATGCCTATTAAAGACATGCTGGTAGGTTAATTAGATCCTGTCGATAAAATTGGCCAAATATGTGTATGTGTATGTGTTTGTAAGCGTGTCAGGACCCCACAGGGCAAGGACCGCACTATACCACAGGTGGACACCAGTGGCAAAAAGCACCCTGAGGCGATTCAGTTCGCATAGGTAGCGCTATACAAGTCAAGTCATTCATTCATTGTGTGTACGGGGCATAACAATGCATCTGTGATGGATGTCCAGACTGGCTAATATGGAAGCATGGGGGGAAGGGAGGGGTGAGCCAATCAAAAACTGGTATTTAAATAACCTTTGGGGGTTTACTCTCCTTGGCTTCCTTAATATGTGGTTAAAGTAGAACTCCAAGAATCTTTTTTTTTACTTTTAGATTCCCCCCTCCTGTGTAAAAAATATTGCCAATCTCTGTTTACCTTCACTACATTCCAGCATTGTCCCCAACTTCCTGCTTGGTCCAGAGCTGCCAGTCTTCTTTGGACAGTCTGACACTCATGGCACTGTGCCCATTTCCTGTGAGTCTAGGCTGTTGTTTAAAGTGGTACTTTCACTTTGCCGATAACACAGCGAGTCCCGCTCGAGAAGAAGAGAGGAGAACAATTGGAAGAACATGCTGTGGTCAGATGAGACCAAAATTGATCTCTTTGGTATTAACTCAACTCATCATGTTTGGATGAAGAAAAATGCTGACTATGGCCCTAAGAACACCATCTCTACAGTCAAGCACAGAGGTTGAAACATGCTTTGGAGCTGTTTCTCTGCTAAAGGTACAGGCCGACTTTGCCGCATTGAGGGGACCATGGATGGGGTCATGTATATTGTAAAATCTTGGATGAGAACCTTCTTCCCTCAGCCAGAACACTACAGACAGGTCGTGCATGGGTCCTCCAGCATGACAAGGACCCATAACATACGGCCAAGGCAACAAAGGAGTGATTTAAAAAGAAGCACATTAAGGCAATGGAGTGGCCTAGCCATTCTCCAGACCTTAATAGACAATTTATGAATGGAGATGAAAGTTCAAGTTGCCAAGAGACAGCCAATAAACCTTAAGGATTTAGAGAAGATCTGTAAAGAAGAGTGGACCAAAATCTCTCCTGAGATGTGTGCAAACCTGATCACCAACTACAAGAAACATCTTACCTCTGCGCTTGCCAACAAGACTTTCTCCACCAAGTACTGAGTCCTGTTTTGCTTGGGGATCAAATACTTATTTCACTCACTGAACTGCAACTTAATTTATAGCATTTGTTTTATGTGTTTTTTTCGGGATTGTTGGTTGATAGTCTGTCTCTATCACTTAAAATACATATGTGATAAAAATTATACACTGATCATTTCTTTGTAAGTGGGCAAACTTACAAAATCTGCAGGGGATCAAATAATTATTTTCCCCACTGTATGTATATATATATATATATATATATACATACTCCACTGTATGTATATATATATACATACCCCACTGTATATATATATATATATACACATATACACACATATATATATATATATATATATACACATACACAGCAGGGAAAATAATTATTTGATCCCCTGCAGAATTTGTAAAAAAATTAAAAAAATTGATTTTTTTACATTTAGAAATATATATATGTGTATATATATATATATATATATATATTTATTTTTTTATTTATTTACTCATTTTAAAAAATCTTGGGGGAGAGAGGGTTACTTCTAAGTGTGTGTGTGTGTGTGTGTGTGTGTGTGTGTGTGTGTGTGTGTGTGTGTGTGTGTGTGTGTGTGTGTGTGTGTGTGTGTGTGTGTGTGGGGGGGGGGGGGGTAGGGTAGATGAATAGTGGAAAGAGTGTCTAAAAGCAGGAGTTCTGCTTTAAAGCTTTAAAGCTGCTAGTTTGGTACATGCCTGATGTTATTTCTATTCTATAGGCTAAGCATAATAATTTATTCACACATATTTTACTTTTTCACCTATGTAAAAATATAAGCAATCTCTCACATTTTTGGGTATTTATTTTAATTTGTACATGTATCCCTTTTCTTAGACATTTGCAGCATGCAAAAAAAAATAAAAAATCAATATTAAAAAAGTTGCATTTTTTATTTATTTGTCGTTCAGTGACTAGAATTTCAATAAAAAAAAAAAACAAAAAAAAAAAACGCGTTTTTTAACCATGTTCAATTGGAAAATGCCAGCCCTCAACCATGCGTAGAAAATATTTAATTGCTTGAACAGAAAAATATTACAGTTTGTTCTACCATGAAAGCCACTTGATGTGTTTCAGATTTTCAAGTGTGTGGTCGGACAATTGGGAAGGGTGTATAAATTGCATAGCAAAGGAAACAAAAAAAATAAAAAATCTGATTATCAGTGAAACTTGAGTTTTGCTGGGAGGAACACAATCTCCCCTGTTATACACATTGCAAGGATTTTGGCAGTTATTACCTGATTCTGTTTTGTAGATATTGAGAGTGCTTTATATTATGTCCCAAATTTCTAACCATTTTGCCCATCATGTAACCCCCATGGCGATCAAATCATCATTACAAGAAAGTTTGTGTTCCTAACAAACCTTTTGCTTTCTACCAATGTGAAAGAAAGAGACTTTGTACTAAGTAGAAATACTCTTAGCAGACAGTATCATGTAAACTCACACTGGTGTTTAGTTGATTAATAATAATTAGACTAATTGGTAAGATTAACTTATTAGTTATATAAATTATTTGATTACATAACTATAGATTGGTTAATTGACACACTAATTGGAAACTACATGCAGGCTACAATTTGTGGTGTCATCTCTGACATCAGTTGGACGGCTGGTTGGAGGGCCTTCCATGGTATAAGATTATCGCCCAATCCGGCCGCTGTCAATTCATGCCTATGGCTATTTTACTAGTTACATGGCTCTTGGGATAACTGAGCAAGGGTTAAGCCCTTTTGTGACCAGAGGTCATTGAAATCTAGATGCTCAGGCTAAATTTAGCAGCTTTGGTTATACTTCAGTTGATTTGATAATAACTCGATACCCAATATGCCTACCTAAAGAAAGCATTTCTACTTTTTTTTTTTTTAAGGACAAGTGAGCTTTTTATTGGGTACAATGTTTTTAAAAATCTCCATGCTTATGTTTTTAATTATAATACTTAACATTTATACCATTTATATATTAAAAAAAAGAATTAATAAATGCTAGTAAAGCATGCATTTATTAATTAACAGCATATTTTAATTTTAGTTTATTATTTGAATTAATGCTGTTTTAAATACCTCATTTATCAGCGTATAACACGCACCTTCATTTTAAGAGGGAAGTTTCAGGAAAAAAACATACATTTTAAATAAGGAATTTTGAACTAAAATAAGGGTCAGTGCCCATCAATGCAGTCTTATCAGTGCCCATCTGCAGCCTCACCATTGCCCATCATTGCAGCCTTGAAAATCATTGCAGCCTGATCAGTGCCCATCTGCAGCCTTGCCCATCATTGCAGCATGATCAGTACCCATCTGCAGCCTTGCCCATCATTGCAGCATTATCAGTACCCATCTGCAGCCTTGCCCATCATTGCAGCATTATCAGTGCCCATATGCAGCCTTGCCCATCATTGCAGTCTGATCAGTGCCCATCTGCAGCCTTGCCCATCATTTCAGCTTTGCCCATCATTGCAACATGATCAGTGTCTATCTGCAGCATTGCCTATCATTTCAGCATGATCAGTGCTCATCTGCAGCCTTGCCCATCATTGCAGCATGATCAGTGCCCATCTGCAGCATTGCCCATCAGTGCAACATGGCCAGTGCCAATCTGCAGCCTTGCCCATCATTGCAGTATGATCAGTGCCCATCTGCAGCCTTGCCCATCATTGCAGCATGATCAGTGCCCATCTGCAGTCTTGCCCCTCTTTGCAGCATGATCAGTGCACATCTGCAGTCTTGCCCCTCTTTGCAGCATGATCAGTGCCCATCTGCAGTCTTGCCCCTCTTTGCAGCATGATCAGTGCCCATCTGCAGCCTTGCCTATCATTGCAGCATGATCAGTGCTCATCTGCAGCCTTGCCCATCTGCAGCCTTGCCCATCATTGCAGCATGATCAGTGCCCATCTGCAGCCTTGCCCCTCTTTGCAGCATGATCAGTGCACATCTGCAGTCTTGCCCCTCTTTGCAGCATGACCAGTACCCATCTGCAGTCTTGCCCCTCTTTGCAGCATGATCAATGCCCATCTGCAGCCTTGCCCATCATTGCAGCATGATCAATGCCCACCTGCAGCCTTGCCCATCATTGCAGCATGATCAGTGCCCATCTGCAGCTTTGCCCATCATTGCAGCATGATCAGTGCCCATCTGCAGCCTTGCCCATCATTGCAGCATGATCAGTGCCCATCTGCAGCCTTGCAGATCATTGCAGCATGATCAGTGCCCATCTGCAGTCTTATCCCTCTGTGCAGCATGATCAGTGCCCATCTGCAGTCTTGCCCCTCATTGCAGCATGATCAGTGCCCATCTGCAGTCTTATCCCTCTGTGCAGCATGATCAGTGCCCATCTGCAGTCTTGCCCCTCTTTGCAGCATGATTAATGCCCAATGCCTTGAGGCGATTCGGTTCACATTGTAGTGCTATACAAATTATTCATTCATTCATGCAGCCTTGCCCATAATTGCAGCATGATCAGTGCCCATCTGCAGCCTTGCCCATCATTGCAGCATGATCAGTGCCCATCTGCAGCTTTGCCCATCATTGCAGCATGATCAGTGCCCATCTGCAGCCTTGCCAATCATTGCAGCATGATCAGTGCCCATCTGCAGCCTTGCCCATCATTGCAGCATGATCAGTGCCCATCTGCAGCCTCGTTATTGCCGAAATAGATAGAGCTGGCTCTCCTGTGTACTCGGCTCGCAGTCCCGCCCAGTCCTGCCTCTTGGCCCGGCTCTTATGATGGACAGAGCTTGAGATATTTTGCAAAGAAGAATGGGCAAAAATGTCACTCTCTAGATGTACAAAGCTGGTAGAGACAACCCCAAAAAGACTTGCAGCTGTAATTGCAGCGAAAGGCGGTTCTACAAAGTATTGACTCCATCATTTTCCTTCCACTTCCCAATTATGTGTCACTTTGTATATGTATTTATATTTTCATTTTTGGTTGTAACATGTCAAATTGTGGAAAATTTTAAGGGGTATGAATACTTTTTCAAGGCACTGTAGACTTTGCACTCCACAAATGCAGTTGCTCCAGAGCTTAATAAACAGCATTTTTGCTTGCACATGATTAGATGATGGATGTCAGCAGAGTTTCTGCTCATTTACTAAGCTCTGGAGCAACTGCACTTGCAAAGTGCACAGTCTATTTGCCTTTAGTAAATAAACCCCATTGTGATCCCCATTCCTCTCTATTTCTTCTTCTTCTTTTTCCGCTGTCTCTTTTTATACTCTCACTCGCTCTCTGATCTTCTCCTCCTCTATATATCTGTTCACAAAAATACATTATACTGTATACATGTACTGGGTAATCTTTCTTTCTTTCTTTCTTTTTTTCTTTCCTTCTTTCTCTCTTTCTTTCTTTCTCTCTTCTCTTTCCTTCATCAATGCCTTACTTTCTTCTTTACGACATTTCAAAATAACTTTTAATGAGCATACCTTGACATTTAGGCAAATAATCTTGTACTGTCAGAATATAAAAGGGAAACTTAATGTATTTATATATAAAAAAAAAATAAAAAATTGAACAATAGTAGATAACAAGCCTAATTATTTCCCACACTAAGTCTTAACACTTCAGCAAAAGTCAAGTGCAGCACAAATATAAACTTTTTAATATTTACTGTTTGTGGAACCTCAAAAAAAAATTCATTCAAAATAAAAATAAAAAGCTAGAATTGAGTAGAGGTCAGTGGATTTAGTTAGAAATAAATAAAATAAAATAAAATAAATATTGAAATACTACATTTTGAAACTGGTCTCTAGTGAATGGACAGGCTGAAATCTGAGTGACATTCACTGGTCTCTATTAAATGGATAGGCTGCATTCTCAGTGATGTCACTGGTCACTAGTGAATGGATAGGCTGCATTCTGAGTGATGTCACTGGTCTCTATTAAATGGATAGGCTGCATTCTCAGTGATGTCACTGGTCTCTAGTGAATGGATAGGCTGCATTCTGAGTGATGTCACTGGTCTCTAGTGAATGGATAGGCTGCATTCACCCTGATGTCATTAGTCTCTTGTTATTGGAAAGTTTCAACATTAGAGTTAGTTTATTACAGGATAAAATAATTCTCAGGACATTATGGGTTAGTTAAATAGACAGCACTGCAGAACAGCTTGCATTGCAGCTCCTTTAATATGATTGAAACCTCAGACTTATAAGGGATGATCCACTGCTATGAAGACTTATTGGGCTTGATTTACTAAAGGAAAATAGGCTGGTGACCTTGCAAGGAGATTTTCACTTTGCCAGGGATTTTCCCTTTACTTAGTATCTGTGATGAAGCTCTGCTGACTTTAATTTTCCAATCATGTGAACACAAAATATACTTTTTTTTAAATTTTCCTTGCACACGATTGGGCATTCATTACATTCTGAATTTTTAGCACATTTATTAAACTAAGGAAAAATTCTAGGGCTGTTACTGATTAAAATTTTCATGTTTGATTAATCGTTTTTTTTTAATCGATTAATCGACTAATTTCGATTAATTATAACGTACATACAGATCCAACTACTTTTAGCTGATCTCCTTGCTTTGCAATTATTCAATGGTATATGTGGTATACACTATATACAATCACCCGACACTAGTTAGTTTCCACAATCTATGACTTAACTTCGAAGTTCACACAAATACGTAAGTCATTTTTTTTTCCACAGTAGCGTGACAATCCCTCCACCTCCGGTCTTACTAATCACTCTCACCTTATGGCATGGACCCCTGTGCAAAAAGGTGGTCATACAAGCGGTTAAGACGGACCATAGACTTCTCTCACGTCTCCTTAGATCTCAGCAAGGATGCCAGGTCATGGGTAGAAAGAAAAGATCTAAGTGCTCACCGCTTAAGTATAAGATTTCATTTTTGTGTTCAAACACAAACTACTCACATAAAGATGATAAAAACACAGCATGTAAAGCCGGCAATCGTGTTAGGACCGTAGGGCAGCAGCGGGTAACGTCATGCGTAGCTCCTCCCTGTATGCGTTACGTTTAATCAGAACTTCAACATCACCGGACTCCCCCTTTTCTTCGTTAGCAGACGGAGGGACTTGGGGAAGGGGGAGGAGTCCGGTGACGTTGACGTTGATGTCCGTGATGTCACCGGATCTCCGACAGAACTCCCTGAAGATTGGAAATCAGGAAGAACTCCGGACAGCCGCACACCAGGAAGAGATAAAATTCAAATAAATGTATTTAAAAAGCTGGAATCACATCAATCCAAAGCACGGCAAAGCAGAATAGGGGGGGTACTTAGCTTTGTACCCCCCCCCCTATTTTGCTTTGCCGTGCTTTGGATTGATGTGATTCCAGCTTTTTAAATAAATTTATTTGAATTTTATCTCTTCCTGGTGTGCTGCTGTCCGGAGTTCTTCCTGATTTCCAATCTACTGTGTTATTAGCCAGCACCTGGGGCTCCCAAACAGGAGTAGGAGCATTCGCAGTAAAGGACTGTCCTTAAACGGTGGTTATCTCTTCAGAACTCCCTGAAGACCCGGAAGCTGGCGGAGAGGTGTGTACCGATCCAAAGAATTTTGATCGATCAAAAAAATGAATCGATTAATCGAGGAATTAATCTTTAATTTCCACAGCCCTAAAAAATTCCCTTGCAAAATGTACAGGCCTCAGTAAATCAACCTATTGAATTTTGTAAATAGCAGCCTTTTTTTTAACTCAGATGAAAAGGATTCGGTGCCAACAATGTGTAAAGGAGACTACAGCTCCATCTGCTGCCTCTAAGGGAGAATGCTAAATATTAGTATGAAATGTTTAATATTTCTTGTTAAAAAAATTGCATATTTTATTTTTTATTTCTGTCCATAATAAAGAAAATAAATACATAGAAAAATCACTATGTTGCGCATTCCCTTTAATATAACAGTTTATATTGATTAATCTTGTTGCACCACATTCAGAGATCTACATTGTCCACAAGTGACGCTCTGTGATTATACCAGAGAAAATGCTTTGAAATATATCATACCATAGCGTGCTGACCTGGTGATGTGTTCATGTTCTGTCTGACCTTGCAGCGTAATTGCTCTTATTTATTTTTTTTGAATAGTTTGCTCTCAGTTAAGTGTGCTTAACTTCAAACTGATCCAGGTATTAAATATCTAGGTTTGCTCGAGGGCATTCAGTAGACCTTCAAACTAATTTGATACATTTTTTTTTTTCTTTGTGCTTATACCAGCTCTTGTATGTAATGCACAATTTGAAGTTATTATTTGTATTTGCTGTTGACTTTGATGTATTGGGTCTATTATAAAAGAAAAAAATCCTCACCATTCCTTGGATATTTGGATGCTTGCGTCTATACCCACCTTGTGGTGTGACGTCAGCTTCGGGAACTTACTGTCAGCTCTTAGAATCCGGCAGCCCTCTAGAGAGAAGGATGGAATGGTAAGAGAAGGGGAAGCCAAGGCCGAACACACAGAGATTGTTTAAATCATTTCTCGGCTTGGAATTGCTCTGCATACGAGATCTTTCAACACTGAGAAAACATCAGAGTTATTACACTGTCCCGTTGTGTTTTCTTTGAACTGATATTAAATTCTTGGATGCGGATACTGTCTACAGATGAGTGAACTGTTGGGTGAATCAATGCACATGAGATATTTTCAAGGAAATAGCAAGTTTTAGATTCTACTCAATATCTGTGGGCCAGTCCTCCCAAATTCACAGAGAATTGCGAAAGTCATAAATCTCTGCAAGCGGGTTTTCAAGAACAGTTAGATTTAAAGTAGGAGGGGTGAGAGCTTGAAGATGGGGCTTCACAAGTAGGGTTCACAAACTTGGACCTTAAACGGTTAAATTCCCACTTCAGTTTTTTTTTAAATAAATAAAACATGTAATTGTCCAGCACTTGGGCAGGCTCCACCGCAATACTTACCTTCTTCCCAAAGCTGTCCTCCATTTAAAGCAGGTGTGATCAATTAATTTTCCCAAGGGGCCACATGAAGATATAGAACTGTTGTGGATGGCCAAACTTATATCTGCTCAATATTAATTTTGGAGCTGAAGTAAGAAAACATATACAAACACCTGGCGCTAGGAATAATAGGTACAAATGATCATGAAATAGACCTCTTTCTGACCAAACAGGGACAGCCAAAAGGGCCAAATGTGGCCCTGGAACCGCAGTATGCCCAGGTCTGATGTACACTCTTGTGTCATGTACAGAGTTTAGAAGGTATTAGGCCCCTTTCACACGGAAGGCCCGTTCAGATCCGCCTGTCAGTTTTGACGGCGGATCTGAACGGGCGCTCCATGTTACTCTATGGAGCGTCGGATGTCAGCGGAGACATGTCCGCTGACATCCGATCCGGTCCGATCCGCCAAATCCAGACGTATGGACCACACGTCCAGATCCGTCGGATCGGGTGAGATCGGGTGAGATCGGGTGAAAACGGACACACTGTCCGTTTTCATCCGATCTCTCCATAGAGATCAGCGGCGCTCGCAAGCCCCTCCCCGCTCAGTGAGCGGAGAGAGGCTTGTCATCCGCCGGCTCAGCGGAGATCAACGGACAGATCTCCCGCTGAGCCGACGGACAGAGGCGGGCTCCGTGCAAGCGGAGTCCGCCTCGTCTGAAAGGGGCCTTATGCATATAATAACTGTAAACAGAGATATCCATGGGCCAGAGGTATGAGCAATCACAACTCATTCCTCTAGTTCCAATGGGTTGACACAGGGCATTGTCCAACCCAGAAGATGGCTGGCACTGAAGGATAAAGCAGAATGTCCATGGAGGGGGGACAGTTTTGGGAAGAAGATAACAACTGCAGTGAATCTGCATCATAGACACACCATTTAGTGGTGCATCCATCCCATCAACTTGAACGCATTGTTCAATGTGGCAGAGAACAGGAATAATTGGAGCATTAAGGACCCTCCGCTACTGGTGAAATTACTCTGCTTGTCATGTGACCAACCAGAAAACAGAAGAAAAAAGGTATACTGATATTTTTAAAAAATTGTAAGATGGAGGTAGAGGCATGCCCAATTAGGGCTCCAACTCAGGCCAAGGAAGTAGCTACAGAAGAAACATAGATGTACTGTAATGCCCCATACACACGGTCGGAAATTCCGACCACAAAATTTTGTCCGACACTGGTGTTGCATACACACGGTCGGACAAAGTTGTCGGAAAATCCGATCATTCTGAACATGGTGACGTTCGTTGCGTACGACGGAACTACGTAGAGGCTAGTAGCCAATAGCTTTGGTCTCGTAATTTGATCTGAGCATGCGTGGCACTTTGTCCGTCGGAATTCGCTACACACGATTGGAAAAAGTCCGATCAGACTTTGTTGTCGGCAAATTTGAGAGCAGGATCTCAAATTTTTTCCGATGGCACCCACACACGGTCGGATTTTCCGACAACATGGTCTGATAGGACATTTTCCGTCGGAAATTCCGACCGTGTGTACGGGGCATAAGACTGGATTGCTTTGGTATGTGTGGTTGTTGTGAGAAGTTTTCCTACCCACTAATTTTGTTGGGGTTTTAGCTAATGGTTTAGTTGGTTTTGGTTCATAAGCTTGGCAGGATGACTTTGAGGGCCAGGACACAATAAAGCATAAAATGGGGTGCATCTGATGGTATGATGGCCAACAAGGGGCCTTTTTTGCCACAGGAAGGGGTCCGGGATAGTTGAAAGGAGCATCTGTAACTTAAAAACCACCCTAATTTTGCCTGTCCTTTTGGCTCCAATGCATTTTATAGAACTGTAGAAATCTCTTTTAGTTACAATTTCAGGGAAATCAAAACTCCCAATTTCTCTCATCCTTAGAGCTTTGTAACCTTTGAACATTTCTTTTCATTGGTGGAACATGCCATCACAATGTGCGTCAGCATGGTCACTTTTAGTCTCTGCCAGGGGAGCATGTCACAACACAGATGCACAATTTAGAGACAGGGATAAAGTGGAGAACAGGAAATTCCTCAAAGTGGACCATCACCCCAAATACAATGTGTGTGCACCTGGATCCAGCTCCCTCCCTCTCCCACAATTGGATTTTTTTGACGGCTTTTTTTGGGGGGGCTGCAAGGCAGCACTTCCTTCTAGAAAAGAATGACGTGCTGAAGGGCTCTGCCTGACCTTCAGGACATAGCAGAAACCTTTGATACATCTGCACTTTTCCCTGCACAAGGAAGGCTCAGTCAAGGAGGTCAGGGAAATCTGGCTTTTCTGCATATGCACGTGAAATTTGGCACATGTATAGATGTACTGCAGGGTTCTACCAGGTCCTGAAGGCTGGGCAGAGCCCTTTAGTGCATCTGTGCATGTGCCAGATAATCAAAAATGGTGGCATCGGTGGATGACTAAAAAAACTTAACTGACTTCTCAGCACAGCTCCTCTCACTTTCTGGTCTCACAGGAAACACTGAGAGCAGCGGGAGACTAATGCCGCGTACACATAATCGGACATTGATCGGACATTCCGACAACAAAATCCATGGATTTTTTCCGACTGATGTTGGCTCAAACTTGTCTTGCATACAAACGGTCACACAAAGTTGGTCGGAAATTGCGAACGTCAAGAACGCGGTGACGTACAACATGTACGACGAGTCGAAAAAAAAATGAAATTCAATAGCCAGTGCGGCTCTTCTGCTTGATTCCGAGTATGTGTGGAACTTTGTGCGTTGGAATTGTGTACACACGATCGGAATTTCTGACAACGGATTTTGTTGTCAGAAAATTTGAGATCCCGATCTCAAATTTTGTGTGACTGAAATTATGATGGGAAATGTCCGATGGAGCCTACACACGGTAGAAATTTCCGACAAAAAGCTTCCAACGAACATTTTCCGTCGGAAAATCCGACCGTGTGTACATGGCAACAGGCTCCAGGCAGAAGGCCGGGTGAAGATAGAAGCTCTAATAACAGAGTAGAGCTTTGTTTTAAGGTAAGTATGTCACAATGTTCCAGTATGTGGTGAATACTAGCACATTATGACTTAAACCGCTCAGGGGCCCATTTTTTTTTGGAATTTACCACCGCTTTAAATTGAAAAAAAAATAGGGCTGTTACTGATTAAAATTTTTGTGTTCGATTAATCGATTTTTTTTTTAATCGATTAATCTACTAATTTTAATTAATTATAACGCACATACAGATCCAACTACTTTTAGCCAATCTTCTTGCATTGCAACTCTGCATTAGTCAGTGGTAAATGTGGTATACACTATAAACAATCACCCGACACTAGTTAGTTTCCACAATCCATGACTTAACTTCACACTTCAGAAATACGTTTTAAATTCAAACTGTAGCACTGACGTAAGTAATTTTTTTCCGGACAGTAGCGTGACAATCCCTCCACCTCCGGTCTAACTAATCACTCTCACCTTATGGCATGGACCCCTGTGCAAACAGGTGGTCATGCAAGTGGGTATCAAAAGGGGTTAACACGGACCATAAACTTCTCTCACGTCTCCTTAGATCTCAGCAAGGACGTCAGGTCATGGGTAGAAACCACCACTTAAGTATAAGATTTAATTTTTGTGTTCAAACACAAACTACTCGTGGGTGACTTCATGCGTAGCTCCTCCCCCGTACGCGTTACGTTCAATCAGAACTTCAACGTCAAGTCAAAGTCAAGTCCCTTCGTTAGCAGACGGAGGCACTTGGGGAAGAGGGGAGGAGACCGGTGACGTCGATGTCTGTGACGTCACCGGATCTCCGACGGAACTCCCTGAAGACTTGGAAGCCGGCGGAGAGGTGAGTACCGATCAAAAGAATTTTGATCGATCAATGGAATTTTGATCGATCAAAAGAACTAATCGATTAATCAAGGAATTAATCTTTCATTTTCACAGTCCTAAAAAAATATATATATATCATTTACAATTACTTTAAAAGGACATGACTATGTTCCTCTTTAATGAGGACCTTCTTGGCATGGTCAGCAGATATTCTTTTAACCAAAGCTACATTTAAAAAAAGGGAAAAAGACTTTTCAAATTACATAAAAATTTAAAAACTTAGTGAGATTATTGTGATTGGTTTAGATCCACTGTAGGCATCTGCAGGGCCCGGCATTAAAGTGAAACTCTTTGCCCAACATGGTTATAGTACAGGTCTACTTTAAAGAATTTTATGAGTTATTGGAGAAAGTTTTTTAAAGATAGGATTAAATTTGAAATCTTGCAAATTGCATCAATGAATGCAATACGCACAAATGCAATAATAGAATTTATTTTTCCATATTACTGTAGGTCATCAAATGAGACATATTTGATATGCATACGTGGCTAATTGCTTTTAAGCTGTATGTTGTATATCAGTAATATTCACATGATTTATGTTGTCTGGAAGAAAATGAGGCAATAACATTTTAAGTTGAAATGAAAACTTCACTACTGTGTACTTCTACTGTCAACTCGGCTTTGGAGTAATTTATAGCCTTTCCCTAAAGGAGAAAATTAGAAATGATGTTCTATTGGTTTAATCTACATAACTCATTCAGCCTTGTGAAGTGAAATTTGTGAAAAAAAATTCTGCGCTTTTATATCATTTTTGGCTTTTAGAGCAGCCTTTCTCAAACTTTTTAACACTGAAAAACCTTTGAAATAAATTTCTGGTCTCAGGGATCCCAGGCTGCAAAATGACTATATCTGGTGCTCACGACACAATAACATAATGGCCAGTGGGAAGAGTGTTCCTTTACATTTGTGGTCAATAGGAGCAATCCCAATCCCCCTTAGATGGCTAAAAGATAATTTACTTCAGTGGTTACTTATCTGAAAGGTGGAAACTGCTAATTTCTCAAGGAACCTCTAGCAACCTCTGGAGGAACCGTTACGGCTCTACATTATCCCAGTTGTGAAAGGCCGATATGGACACTAGAATTAAGCATGGAGAAGTACTGTATTACCAGCAGGGTGGCAAAGGTCACACTTGCGACCGGGCCTTGGCATTCCGCCACCATGGGGGGGGGTGGCAAGGTGGCAGGATGGGGGGGGACGGGACTTTAGCATTAGGCATGGAGTTGTTCCATGCTCATTGCTCAAGGAACCTCTTGCGACCTCTGAAGGAACTCTGGTATAGAAAAGCTGTTTCAGTAAACGCCTCTTACACTGTTGTGTTTTACACACGCATTGCAGCATGCTAAAATGCATGTGTCCAAATTCTATATAGTGAAATTAGTATATGTGCCCATCTTGGTGCTGCACTGCAATGGGTTTTTAAAAAAAATACATGTTGCTTTTTTTTTTTGTTTAACCCCTTTGCGCCGGTGACTCCTGGCCCTTTAAGAAGTTTCAGATGCCGGGAGGTGGGGCAGGGTTTATGATCATGTGACCGCCGTGATTGGCTGTGATTGGCCACCGTGATCGGTGATCACATGATCGTAAAGCTGACGCCGGTAACTATGCCAGGAGTACGCAGGGTGTGCGCACTTGGCACAGCTGCGTCTGCAAATTGGTACGCAAAAATGCGGCCGCTCTGTGCCAAGGCCCACCAGCCGAGAGGCCACATATTTGCGTAATGTTGGTGCTTAGGGGTTAAGTCTGTGAGGAGGTCCATAGAAGTAAATGATAAATATCACAGAGCATTTTGATGCATTGAGAACAGGTATTAACAAGTCTTGGCCTATGGCTTTTAACTCTATCCATTTCAAATTCTAAATAAAGTAAAAAAAACATTGAAAATGCATAAAGGAAATGCACATTGAAACAAGATAACACACCTTTAGGCTGGGTTCACACTAGAGATCGCTGTGGCTCACAGCAGGAGTCTGGTGCATCTCCATTCACCGTTTCAGGTCCGAATTTTGGGCTGAATTCGGACCTGAAACGGACCAAAAGACGCACATAGAGAGCCGGCGTTATGTCATATTCTGTCCCCCATCGGAAAGTGTCTGCTGTGTACTGCGCAGGCAGTAGGACAACCAGATTCCAAAAATAGCCGAAGATGAACGGCGCCTGCGCCGTGAGTCCAGGTTCAAGCCCCACCATCCAAGTGGACATAGAGTGAGAATAAAAAAGAGCCGAGCGCAGCGAGGCCGTGCCTGAAGCGCGGCGAGTGAAGTGTGGCGAGCGAAGCGAGCCCGCGAGGGGCCCTCTAAGTTTGTGTAGCCCTATGTCCACTTGGATGGAGGGGCTTGCACCTCGACTCACGGCGCAGGCGCCGTTCATCTTCGGAGATTTTCCGAAAATCCTTCTGTGCCGTACTGCGCAGTACACAGCGGACACTTTATGATAGCCGGAATATTGCTGACAGAACACCGGTCACAATCTCCACAATCGGAAACCCGCATCTAATTCACAATAGTGTGAACTCAACCTAATACTACAAAAAATGCACCTCTAAGCACACAAATGATTCTAAATAGCCCCTTTGCCCTAGTTTGAACATTTGCATTTTATAAGAGTTGTGGAATGCAAAAAAATGAATGTAAAATAAAAAAATTTAATCCAATGAGCAAATGAGGTATTTTTGTAATGCCCAGCAGAATAATGAAAACATGTGCAAAATGAAATAAACTGCATATAAAAAAAAAAATTTAACAAGAAAACACATACAGATGGATGCTGTAATTTGCATGCTAACTAAGGTTGCACTGATACCACTTTTTAAAGACTGAGTACAAGTACCGATACTTTTTTCAAGTACTCGTCGATACTGATTACCAATACTTTTTTTTAATGTCATGTGACAGTGGACTGTGTCAGTATTTTTTATTTTTTTATTTTTTACAATTTAATTTTTTACAATTAATTTTTTTAATAGTTTTTTAACAATTTATATATGTTTTGTTGTTTTTTTGTTTTTTTACAATGCTTTCATTTTTTTTTTACAATTTTACCTTTTAAATATTATTATTATTATTTATTTTTTATTATTATTATTATTATTTCGGCATGGGAGGGACTGTCAGGTAGGCTGTATGGGGCCACATCATTTCTAACAACAGCCCTGCTTAACCGCTTCCCGACCGCCTCATGTAGATATAATTGCCTGGCCGTGGGTCGCGCGTGCGCCGCCAGCGGCGTGCTCGCGACCCGGTCGGGAGCTCCGTGATCCCGGCCGCGGGACCAGCGGACCCGATCGCCGCTGGTGTCCTGCGATCGGGTCACAGAGCTGAAGAACGGGGAGAGGTCTGTGTAAACAAACCTCTCCCCGCGCTTCCTACTCTGCCTGTCATTGATCGGCTGTTCCTGGTCATCGGGAAAGCCGATCAATGACGCCAGACGTCAGCCCCGCCCCCTAATGTAAAAAAACACACACACGTCACAGCCCATAACCCCTCCCCTCCCCCTAGTGGTTAACTCTTTCACTGCCAGTGTCATTTATACAGGAATCAATGCATTTAAATAGCATTGATTGCTGTATAAATGACAATGGTCCCAAAAATGTGTCAAAAATGTCCGATGTGTCCGCCATAATGTCGCAGTGACAATAAAAATCGCTGATCGCCGCCATTACTAGTAAAAAAAAAAATATTAATAAAAATGCTATAAAACTATCCCTATTTTGTAAACGCTATAACTTTTGCGCAAACCAATCAATAATCGCTAATTGCGATTTTTTTTACCAAAAATATGTAGAAGAATACGTATCGGCCTAAACTGAGGAAAAAAAATGTTTTTTTATATATTTTTTGGGGATATTTATTATAGCAAAAAGCAAAAAAAAATTCCTTTTTTTTCAAAATTGTCGCTCTATTTTTGTTTATAGCGCAAAAAATTAAAAACGCAGGGGTGATCAAATACCACCAAAAGAAAGCTCTATTTGTGGGAAAAAAAGGACGCCAATTTTGTTTGGGAGCCATGTCGCACGACCGCGCAATCGTCAGTTAAAGCGACGCAGTGCCGAATCGCAAAAAGGGGCCTGCTCCTTTGGCTGCCAATTGGTCCGGGGCTGAAGTGGTTAAACCTGCACATAAAGTTGTGCACCAGTATAATGTCTTCAGCAAAAGAGCAACAGAATTTAGAAAAAAAATACCAAAACTATTGCCGCTAAATGACATTTCCCAGCTGGCTTAGTTTTTCTTTATAAATAAGAAAACAAAAAACCTTCTAAGAAGGAGAGGGGGAAATATGAGGCCACATACCTCTGGGATTTCTTATAAATGGTATCTAAATAGACTAATATATGAAAAAATGGTTAAGATGTATATATAAAAATAGAATTTTATTTTCCCATACGGGTAGAAAACAACAAGGACACAGGTAATACATCCATACTTTACAAACATATGAGTTAAATCAGATGAAGGTGTGGAGCTTCGCCATACTCGACATGTTTCACTCTGTAGAGTTTCTTCAGGAGTTTAATAGGTTAAGCTCAAAGGTGTACTGAAATAACAAAATCGCATGAGAAAGGCATCCTTATTCAAAAATGTACAGATCAAGTGTACATATTAATACAATGTATAAAACAATTGGCTCAGGTTAAATATACATCTAAGTAAATGAACAGATGATATATGATTACAAATTCAGTGTAATTATGACAGGGAACATAGAAAGCAGAGGGAGGGCTTAGAGAATAAAGCACGGCAGGACTTACCACAGATACTCGGATGGTTTTGAATATATCTGCATACGTGGATCTTGTGACTAACACAGTCCTATATATCCCTTTAATCTATGTAGCGTCTCTCTGCAAGCGATACAGTGCTGCCCTGCAGCATTTTGGAAGTGATAATTTACAATCCACGTATGCAGATATATTCAAAACCATCCGAGTATCTGTGGTAAGTCCTGCCGTGCTTTATTCTCTAAGCCCTCCCTCTGCTTTCTATGTTCCCTGTCATAATTACACTGAATTTGTAATCATATATCATCTGTTCATTTACTTAGATGTATATTTAACCTGAGCCAATTGTTTTATACATTGTATTAATATGTACACTTGATCTGTACATTTTTGAATAAGGATGCCTTTCTCATGCGATTTTGTTATTTCAGTACACCTTTGAGCTTAACCTATTAAACTCCTGAAGAAACTCTACAGAGTGAAACATGTCGAGTATGGCGAAGCTCCACACCTTCATCTGATTTAACTCATATGTTTGTAAAGTATGGATGTATTACCTGTGTCCTTGTTGTTTTCTACCCGTATGGGAAAATAAAATTCTATTTTTATATATACATCTTAACCATTTTTTCATATATTAGTCTATTTAGATACCATTTATAAGAAATCCCAGAGGTATGTGGCCTCATATTTCCCCCTCTCCTTCTTAGAAGGTTTTTTGTTTTCAATTTAATTGGGATTTCGGTATCGCCCTTTGTTCAACCTTCTTCATCTAACAAATTATCTTTATAAATAAGGTTCTGGTTTTTGCTTTTGAAGGGGGTCCTACACCATTTTTCTTCTTAAAGGACCAGTGCACATTGAGGTTGATTTGATAGGGGGCTAGAATGGACTTTGAGCAGGACCCCAGGCACAAAAAAAAGAAAAATGGTGTGGGGTCCCCTTCAAAATCCATACCAGGCCCTTATCCAGGTAAGCAGCCTGGCTGGCCAGGAAGGTTTGGGCAGTGAATGTGCACTCCCCCTCTACTAATCCTTACCAGGCCACATGCCCTCAACATCGGGAAGGTACTTTGGGGAAGGGGATGCAAATAAGATATAGGCAACAAGTCTCCTTTTTACCAAAAAGGAGGTGACCCTACCGGAAACAGCGATTACAGGCTACGACCAATGCTCTGCAGTGCTATGAGTGCCCTTCTTGCAGTGCTCCTAGTGACGTGGGCACTACCTACTGGCTGCAGCCAATACCCATCTCCTGGGTCCACAATGGGCCCTTTAGTCTTAAAGGACCGGTGTCGTGATGTCACAAGAGGATGGTAGCAAGACCAGTCAGAAGAACAGTGGAGACTAGGGGAGAGCAGCCAATCCCCACCACCAGAAGAGGCTCCACAGAGGACCATGTTAGGTCAGCAGATGAACGTGACAGCTGGGCAACTAACAGTTTCAGAAGAAGATAGCAATAGCAGTCTATGTATTTCCCTAATGCAGTGCCATATCAGCTCACCTCTTTCCTTCAGAAATTTCCTTTAACCGGAAGGTGTTCTTTGCTTGTGGTGGGGCCCTTATTAAAGATAGTGGTGCACATACTCACCATTTCCGATAAGCATTGGGAAATATATTTCTTTAGTCATTCATGGAGGGAGAGGAAGGCGCGGGCAGCTCGGTGACGGCCGGCACAGCGAGATCTCTTTAGTGTGGCTTTTCTTCAAAGATTCCAACCATTCTGACGCGATGCTGAGTGTCCGGATGGCAGCGGCGATATCTGTGTTTTACAGACTTGTTAATGACAGCCCTCCGGTGCGGAAGCTCCATGGGGTTTACAGCGAGCGCAGAGAATCCATCGGAGGACTGTAAAGCGTTGGCACAAATGAAGTACATGTGCAGGTTTTCTTTTTTTTAAAAGAAATATTAAAGCCGAATTCCAGGGAAAAAGATAAATACGCAGATGTAGCACCCTCCTAGGTAGGTGCTAGGATGAGTGTATATTTGTTTATAGTTTCTCTGCTTAACCACTTGCATACTGGACACTTTTACCCCCTTCCTGCCCAGGCCAATTTTCAGCTTTCAGCGCTGTCACACTTTGAGCAACAATTGCGCGGGCATGCAACACTGTACCCAGATGAAATGTATATCATTTTTTTCATACAAATAGAGCTTTCTTTTGGCAGTATTTAAAGAGGGAGTCCACCTTAACAAAAAATATTAAAAGTCAGCAGCTACAAATACTGCAGCTGCTGACTTTTAATAAATGGACACTTACCTGTCCCAGGTTCCAGCAGTGTCGGCAGACGATGACGAGCAATCGCTCATCTCTCGGCTGCCCCGCCGCCATCCTCTGTCAGGGAATCAGGAAGTGAAGCGTTGTGGCTTCAATGCCCGGTTCCCTACTGCGCATGCGCGAGTCGCGCTGTGCGTCTTTACTGGTCCCCGTTGTGTCCTGGGAACTGTGTGTTTCCCAGGACACAATGGGGGGGGGGGCGGTCATCTGCGGATAGGCGCGGGCCAGCTCTGGCTATCTAGTCCCGGAAGTGGGTGCAGATACTTGGATTATCCAGGTATCTGCACCCCCCTCCCCCCTGAAAGGTGCCAATTGTGGCACCGGAGGGGGGAGGAATCGGATAAGCAGAAGTTCCACTTTAGGGTGGAGCTCCGCTTTAATCACAACTGAGGATTTTTATTTTTTGCTAAACAAATAAAAAAAATGAAAATGTTGTTATAACATTTTGAAAACAATTTTTCTCCTTTACTGATGTGCGCTGAGGTGGCACTGATGGGCAATGATAGGTGACACTGACAGGCACTTATAAGGCGGCACTGGTGTGCACTGATGAGGCGGCACTGGTGTGCACTGATGAGGCGGCATTGATGAGGCTGCACTTATGGTGGGCACTGATGGGCACTGATAGACAGCACTGATGGGCACTGGTAGGTGGCACTGATAGGCAGAACTTATAGGTGACACTGATGAGGAGACACTGATGGGCACTGATTGGTTGCACTGATGGGCACCGATTGGCAGTACTGATGAGAACTTACTGGCAGTACTGGTGGGCACTGATAGGCAGCACTGGTGGGCACTGTTGGGGCTGCACTGATAATCAGGACACTGATAATCAGTGCCCTGATTATCAGTGTAGATATCCCTTTAACTCAAGCTTGTTATTGGCTCTCTTCTCTCCTCGTGTTGTCCATACCTCCCAACATTTTGACATGGGAAGGAGGGACACCTACTAGCAAAAGTATGTAGGCATAGGACACGCCCCCCGCCACGCCCTCTTAACCACTTCAGCCCCGGACCAATTGGCAGCCAAAGGACCAGGCCCCTTTGTGCGATTCGGCACTGCGTCGCTTTAACTGACAATTGCGCGGTCGTGCGACGTGGCTCCAAATCAAAATTGGCGTCCTTTTTTTCCCACAAATAGAGCTTTCTTTTGGTGGTATTTGATCGCCCCTGCGGTTTTTATTTTTTGCGCTATAAACAAAAATAGAGCGACAATTTTGAAAAAAAAATTCAATATTTTTTGCTTTTTGCTATAATAAATATCCCCAAAAAATATATAAAAAAAAATGTTTTCCCTCAGTTTAGGCCGATACGTATTCTTCTACATATTTTTGGTAAAAAAAAATCGCAATTAGCGATTATTGATTGGTTTGTGCAAAAGTTATAGCGTTTACAAAATAGGGGATAGTTTTATAGCATTTTTATTAATATTTTTTTTTTTACTAGTAATGGCGGCGATCAGCGATTTTTATTGTGACTGCAACATTATGGCGGATACATCGGACATTTTTGACACATTTTTGGGACCATTGTCATTTATACAGCAATCAATGCTATTTAAATGCATTGATTCCTGTATAAATGACAGTTGTAGTGAAAGAGTTAACCACTAGGGGGAGGGGGAGGGGTTATGGGCTGTGACGTGTGTGTTTTTTTTTTACATTAGGGGGCGGGGCTGACGTCTGACATCATTGATCGGCTTTCCCGATGACCGGGAACAGCCAATCAATGACAGGCAGAGTAGGAAGCGCGGGGAGAGGTTTGTTTACACAGACCTCTCCCCGTTCTTCAGCTCCGTGACCCGATCGCGGGATACCAGCGGCGATCGGGTCCGCTGGTCCCGCGGCCGGGGTCACGGAGCTCCCGACCGGGTCGCGAGCGCGCCACTGGCGGCACGCGCGCGACCCACGGGCAGGCAACTTAAAGGGGACGTACCCATACGTGGTTTTGCCTGCCCGTGCCATTCTGTAGACGTATATCTACATGAGGCGGTCGGGAAGCGGTTAAAGGAGAATTACCTAAAAAAAAGATTAGTTACATGGCTTTTAAAATCTACAAATGCAGCAATTTAGAATTTGGATGAAAGGTTTAGCGCTGGGAAACACTTTTTGAAAGATAAATAGTGTATTTTATGTACAACTATATAGATCAGACCAAAATAAGGGACACATGAGGAAGAAAGGGGGACAGAGGGACATCTCCAAGTCAGGGACTGTCCCTGGAAATCAGTCCCTGAAACTTTCCTGACATCACAGAAATGTGCTGTCCTTTAGCAGATACACAGTAGTGTCATTAATTGGTAATGAAACCCTCACGCAACAAATTGCTTACCTTTGCAGAACAGGCTGATATGAATATGAATGCCGCCTCTATTTACATATGAATGCTGCCGATCCACGACTATTCACATATTAAGTCAGCCGCTATTTACATATGAATGCCGGTTATTTACATGTAAACACAGGGTTGGCAGGTGAGTCATCTGTACACAACAATAGGGCAGAGCTGGGCAGCATTAGTAGCAGCACTTCACACTGAGATATCAGGACACAGCACTGGACTAAAACCTCAAGGGACGAGGGAATTTAAACTGGGATAGTTGGCAAGTATGAGGCAGCTGCTTTGGGCCCCACAACAATGACAGGGCCCAGGGTAGCTGCCCCTTTTGCCCTGCCTTCAAGACGGCCCTGAGTGGCGCAAGCCACCTGTTGGGGGGGAGCGGGGGGGATACTTTGCTAAGTGCCGCAAGCCACCCACAGGGGGTGGGGGTTTCGGGTGCTGTGAGTGTGCTGTCAGTGTCTGTGATGCTGATCTATATACTATCTGTGATGCTGATCTATATAACGTACAGTGGTGTGAAAAAGTGTTTGCCCCCTTCCTCATTTCCTGTTCCTTTGCATGTTTGTCACACTTAAGTGTTTCGGAACATCAAACCAATTTAAACAATAGTCAAGGACAACACAAGTAAACACAAAATGCAATTTGTAAATGAAGGTGTTTTATTATTAAAGGTGAAAAAAAATCCAAACCATCATGGCCCTGTGTGAAAAAGTGATTGCCCCCTAAACCTAATAACTGGTTGGGCCACCCTTAGCAGCAACAACTGCAACCAAGCGTTTGCGATAACGTGCAATGAGGCTTTTACAGCGTCCTGGAGGAATTTTGGCCCACTCATCTTTGCAGAATTGTCCTAATTCAGTTACATTAGAGGGTTTTCGAGCATGAACGGCCTTTTTAAGGTCATACCACAACATCTCAATAGGATTCAGGTCAGGACTTTGGCTAGGCCACTCCAAAGTCTTCATTTTGTTTTTCTTCAGCCATTCGGTGGTGGACTTGCTGGTGTGTTTAGGATCATTGTCCTGCTGCAGAACCCAAGTTCGTTTCAGCTTGAGTACACGAACAGATGGTCGGACATTCTCCTTCAGGATCTCTTGGTAGACAGCAGAATTCATAGTTCCTTTTATCACGGCAAGTCTTCCAGGTCCTGAAGCAGCAAAACAGCCCCAGACCATCACACTACCACCACCATATTTTACTGTTGGTATAATGTTCTTTTTCTGAAATGCAGTGTTCCTTCTACGCCAGATATACTTGGACACACACCTTCCAAAGAGTTCCACTTTTGTCTCATCGGTCCACAGAATGTTGTCCCAAAAGTCTTGGGGATCCTCAAGATGTGTTGTGGAGAAATTGAGACGAGCTTTGATGTTCTTTTTGCTCAGCAGTGGTTTTCTCCTTGGAACTCTGCCATGCAGGCCATTTTTGCCCTGTCTTTTCCTGATGGTGGAGGCATGAACGCTGACCTTAACTGAGGCAAGTGAGGCCTGCAGTTCCTTGGACGTTGTTGTGGGGTCTTTTGTGACCTCTTGGATGAGTCGTCGCTGCGCTCTTGGGGTAATTTTGGGCGGCCGGCCACTCCTGGGAAGGTTCACCACTGTTCCATGTCTTCGCCATTTGTGGATAATGGCTCTCACTGTGGTTCGCTGGATTCCCAAAGCTTTGGAAATGGCTTTATATAACCCTTTCCAGACTGATAGATCTCAATTACTTTCTTTCTCAATTGTTCCTGAATTTCTTTGGGTCTCGGCATGATGTGTAGCTTTTAAGGATCTTCTGGTGGACCTTACTGTGTCAAGCAGCTCCTATTTAAATGATGCCTTGATTGTGAACAGGTGTGGCAATAATCAGGCCTGGGTGTGGCTAGAGAAATTGAACTCAGGTGTGGACAACCACAGTTATAGTATGTTTTAACAAGGGGGGCAATCACTTTTTCACACAGGGCCATGATGGTTTGGATTTTTTTTCACCTTTAATAATAAACACCTTCATTTACAAATTGCATTTTGTGTTTACTTGTGTTGTCCTTGACTATTGTTTAAATTGGTTTGATGTTCCGAAACACTTAAGTGTGACAAACATGCAAAGGAACAGGAAATGAGGAAGGGGGCAAACACTTTTTCACACCACTGTATCTGTAATTCTGAGCTATATACCCCATCTGTGAGGCTGAGCTGTATACTCTGTCCTGTAAAGCTGAGCTGTATACTGACACTATGGTCAAGTGGAATACAGGGGACTGAGTGGGTGGATTATATAAGGGGTGGGGCTTATGGGAAGTAGGAGGGGTCAAAAAGGAAGGGCGAGGTCTGGCACCCCCCCCATTCTAAAACGTCCCCAGCTGCCACTGCACCTGACACTTCTTCCTTTGTCTCAGCCAGCACTGAATTCAGCAGTGTCACCAACGTAAGGGAGCAGTGATGTAATTTTTCTCGGTCATGTGACAAAGCTCGGGATTAGTGATTGGCCACTAGTCCATAATACTGTTACAGTGCAGCAGGACCCATGCACCTCCATACCAGGCAGGGACGAAGAATGCAGCGGTTATGGAGAGGGCAGGTGGGTATGGAGGGGGGGGGGGCCCTTTGCAGAAATAATTGAATATGATTGTAAATGCTCTACATTTTTCTAAAAATAATAAACATGTTATACTTTCCTGCTCTGTGCAATGGTTTTTACACAGAGCAGCCCTGATCCTCCTCTTCTGGGGTCCCCTGCCAGTGCTCCTGGCTTCTCCCGCATCCAAATACCCCCATAAGCAAGGGCACTGATACATGGGTGCCTTGGCGGGGCTCTGTACCTTACACATGTAAGCCTAAGCTTGGAGTTTTCCTTGGATTTTTGTGAGTTTGGATTTTTGTGAGCTTGGAGTTTTCCTTGGATTTTTCCTTGGCTTTTTTTTCTAACATATGTTTCCTTCCAATGCTGCTTGCTGCAATGGCCAGGTATAGGTGGGGGCAGTGGCTTCCTTTTTTGTGCTGCTGTCTTTGAGCCTATGGGCAAAGAGAGAGCCAAGAGAGCCTCTGCTCTCATGCTTATCACTGGATTGAGATCAAGCTCAGCCTAGCTCTGAGGAAGGGAGTGCGCCCCCGAAACACGTTAGCTGTACCCCGTGTTCTGTGCATGTCCATGTATTGTTTTTATGGCCCTTTGTCAGTCGCGTTTTGTGAGTACCCACTTTTATATAAAACATTTTTATAACTAAAGTATCTTTGGTAAGCTCAGGCAAGTATAAGGGGTGTGTGTGGGGAGCATTTTTATTTTTTAACCTTTTTTTTTACCTTTATGCAGAGAATGCAACTTCTGCCTTTAGAACCACTTTCATTTTAACAAGCAAGGTGACAGGGTCTCTTTAACCACTTCAATACCGGCCTATAGTCATATGACGCCCACAAGGTGGATCTCCCATCCTGGGTGGGTGTCATATGACGTCCTCGCATTCCCGGCCGCCTGGGGGGTGCGCGCATCGCTCGCGTCACGGTGCGAGTGCCCGGCGGCCGCGATGTCCGCCGGCACCCGCGATTGCCCGTTAAAACAACGGGACCGTGCGGGACCGTGGAGCTGTGTGTGTAAACACACAGCTCCACGTCCTGTCAGCGAGGAGGAGACCGATCATGTGATCCCAGTACGGAGGAACACATGATCGGTCTTCAATAAATCTATCCCCTATTTTGTAGACGCTATAACTTTTGCGCAAACCGATCAATATACGCTTATTGCGATTTTTTTACCAAAAATATGTAGAAGAATACGTATCGGCCTAAACTGAGGAAAATTTTTTTTTTTTTTTTTTTTTTTAATTGGATATTTATTATAGCAAAAAGTAAAAAATATTGTGTTTTTTTTCAAAATTGTCGCTCTTCTTTTGTTTATAGCGCAAAAAATAAAAACCGCAGAGGTGATCAAATACCACCAAAAGAAAGCTCTATTTGTGGGAAAAAAAGGACGTTAATTTTGTTTGGGTGTAACGTCGCACGACCGCGCAATTGTTAGTTAAAGCGACGCAGTGCCGAATCGCAAAAAGTGCTCTGGTAAGGAAGGGTAAAAAATGGCCCGGTGCTGAAGCGGTTAAGTTAGAAATATTGCATAAACCAAATTTTTTTTTTTCCCTACAAGAGCCAATTACAACTCAGGAAATACAGGAATTTAAATATTCCGTTTTATATGACTGTAACCGTGCAAGCTTACTTATTATATTTTCTCCCTTGATTAAAGCCCAATCCCAGTTAAAATGTTTTATTTTGTTTTGCATAGCGCCGGGAAAGATTAGCACATCGGTCGGGTTTTATTGCTGCTGTTTTCCGTATTAGAGAGTCTTCCACTCACATCCTGTCAGGGCAGGATGAAAAAGAAAGCCAAACCAAAAAAATAAATTTCTAGTAGTGCAAAAAAGCAGTAGGACATCTAGTTTTTTTTTTATACAGCTGTCTGTGACTTCTTGTCTCGGTGACACCTCCATTCTTTGTCCTGGTGTCACAGATACAGGAAATGAAGGCAACTCTTCCCAAGGTGGTCACAGACAGGAATAATAATAATAAAAAATATAAAAAAACAACACCTAAATAATGTTCCCAGCCTCTTGAAAGATCTACTCAAGACGCTGAATAACAAGGGAACTGATCCATGCTAGGTGGCCCATTGCAACTTAACTTAACATTTTAAATGCTGCTCCTTTACTTGCAGTATTTACCATCTCCTACTAGTTTATCCTCCTGTCAATACCTTGTAATTTGCTCCCTACTTTGCCGTACGTATTTGACAAGTTAATATTTATAGTCTATTGTGTCCTGCTGGGCACAGTTTTATGACTACTAAGGGGGGGGGGGGGGGGGGACCGCGGGGGGGGGGGAAAGGGGGGGGAGGTAAAAAAAAAAAACACCCAACACCCCCCCCGGGGGCTAGAATATAGGCCACCCGACCCAACCCCTCCCCACTATATAATATTTATAGTCTATTGTGTCCTGTTGGTCACAGTTTTATGACTACTATTGTGGCACACTGCTTTCTTGACTGGGGTGCTCCAGCCAGGGAAGGGGGGGAGAGGTAAAAAAAAAAAAAAACACCCCCCGGGGGCTAGAAAATAGGCCACCCGACCCAACCCCTCCCTCGGTGGGTGGTACTCACATGGTTGGGCGGCGATGCAGAGCTGAGAGATGACGGCGGGCATCTCCTGGATCTCCCCATACAGCCTCTCATCCAATCACGCTCCTCCCACTTCCTGATTGGCTGGGAGGATAAGCAGGGAGACAATAGCAAATATTAATTCGCCATTGTCACACAACTGGGTGGGCTCAGGGCGCAGAGCTCTGCACCCGAAGTCCTACCCTTTTTTAAGACAATTAGAGCGTCACCCTCTGCACCCCGTATGGAGCGGCCGCCACTCCTGTATATATTCTACACAGCGTTTTTGTACTTTTCTAAAAATTCTTCAATAAAGAATAAAGTTTAAAAAAAAAAAAAACAACAACAATAATTTTAACTCTTATCCACTCTATCTAAAAAATGTAAAAGAATGGAGTTAAAAACCTGATCTACTCCTTCCCCCCTCTATTTTCAGAAGAAAAAAAAAAAAGCTTTGGCTTGAGTTCATCTTTAAAGTGTTTTTTAAAGGCTCAAGATTGTTTTACCTTTATGCATTCTATGCGTGAAGGTAAAAAAAACCTTCTGTGTTTAGCTCCTCCCACAGCCCCTCCCCTAATTCTCACCTGAGCTCCCTCTCGTTTGAGTGATGTGCACGAGAGCTGAGCTACACCTGGGTCTCTCATTTTTCATTGGCTGAGATAGCAATGGGAGCCATTGGCTCCTGCTATTGTCAATCACAGCCAGTGAGCCAATGCAGAGAGAGTAGGGGGCGGGGCTGAGCTTCAGCTCTGTGTGTCTTATTGATGCACAGAGAGGGCAGAGGAGCGAGCATGCACCAGTGCCTCCATAGCAAACCGCTTGCTATTGGGGGGCACTGGCTGAAGAGAAGGAGCCAGGAATGCCGATGAGGGGACACGAGAAGAGGATTGGGGCGGCTCTGTGCAAAACCATTACACAGAGCAGGTAAGTATAACATGTTTGTTATTTAAAAAAACATATGCGCATTTTAATGTTGCAGCAGCTTCGGTCTGACTTTCATGCAGCTTGAGGACCATAGACTTGAATGTTAACCCTCAGAAGTTGCATGAAAATCGTACCTGAATATTATACAATGCAACAGTCATCCATTATCACTGGTCAAAGCCAAAGTTGATCCAAGTTGCACCCCTCCAAAGTTGCACCAAATTTGCACTCCAAAGTTGCTCCAGCGCAACTTTGGCGTTGTATAGGTGTGAATGGAGCCAAGTAGAGTACTTATACTATACTATATATATAGCATGTAGCTACTGGGACCTGCTGTCAGTTTGACAGCCAAAGTCACGGTCTGTTTAGCAGAGTTACTAATTTGCTCAGAGTTTGTTAACATGTATAAGAACTTTGATACATTGTAATTAGGGGTAGAGCAACTAATTGCAATCTATATTTTTTAGACTCCATAGTCTCTGAAGTGAACCTTAAATCTATTTTTATTTTTATTTTTTTAATACGTTTGTAGGTAACATCTTATTATCTAACTAGACCTAACTAACTCTTTCCTCTCTTCACTCTTCATAGTTATTTGACAATTTAAAAAAAAACAAAAGTAAATTCTCTCAATCTACATTAACTACTTTTAATCCTTATGCTGCCAGCATTAGTAAATAGATAACAATATTATATCTATAATAGGTATATTATATAATATTATTTTTACTTGTTTTAACCACCTGATTACTGGGCACTTAAACCCCCCTCCTGCCCAGACCAATTTTCAGCTTTTGGCGCTGACGCACTTTGAATGACAATTGCGCGGACATACAACACTGTACCCAAATGAAATTTTTATCATTTTTTTCCCACAAATAGAGCTTTCTTTTGGTGGTATTTAATCACAGCTGGGGTTTTTATTTTTTGCTAAACAAACAAAAAAAGATGGAAAAAAAAATCATGTTTAATAGTTTGTTATAAAATTTTGCAAACAGGTAATTTTTCTGCTTCATTGATATGCGCTGATGAGGCGGCACTGGTGGGCACTGATAAGCTGCACTGGTGGGCACTGATAGGCTGCACTGGTGGGGACAGATAAGTTGGTACTGATGGGCACAGCAAAGATGGCACTGATGGGCAGGAATGGGTGGCACGGATGGGTGGGATGGATGGGTGGCACCAAGGGCACTGATGGATGGCACGGATGGGCAATGATAGATGGCACTGATAGGTGGCACTGATAGATGGCACTGATAGGTGGCACTGATGGGCACTGATGGGCACTGGTAGGGGACACTGATGAGCACTGGTAGGTGACACTGATGAGCACTGGTAGGTGACACTGATGTGCAGCACTGGCACTGTGGGCACTGACAGATGGCACTGTGGGCACTGACAAATGGCACTGTGGGCACTGACAGGTGGAGCTGGTGGGCACTGGTAGGCGGCACTTTTATAAGGTGTCAGCGCGAGGAGGAAAAAAAAAGCCGATTATCGGCTCTGTTATTATCACATGATCAGCTGTCATTGGCTGATATATATATATATATATATATATATATTGTATGTACAGTATATATATATATATATATATATATATATATATATATATATATATATATTTTGTATGTACATACATATATATACACATATCAGATACAAGAAAAAAAATACAATAATAAAAAAAAAAAAAAATACAAGAATAATATCGAAAACATCACATCTGCAACAGTTTCTGGCTAAAATCTTTAATTCCCTACCTCAGGCAGGGACACATATATGTGGAATGTTTTGTATATTTGTATATATATATATATATATATATATTTATATATATATATATATATATATATACAGTGGTGTGAAAAAGTGTTTGCCCCCTTCCTCATTTCCTGTTCCTTTGCATGTTTGTCACACTTAAGTGTTTCGGAACATCAAACCAATTTAAACAATAGTCAAGGACAACACAAGTAAACACAAAATGCAATTTGTAAATGAAGGTGTTTATTATTAAAGGTGAAAAAAAATCAAAACCATCATGGCCCTGTGTGAAAAAGTGATTGCCCCCCTTGTTAAAACATACTATAACTGTGGTTGTCCACACCTGAGTTCAATTTCTCTAGCCACACCCAGGCCTGATTATTGCCACACCTGTTCACAATCAAGGCATCACTTAAATAGGAGCTGCTTGACACAGTAAGGTCCACCAGAAGATCCTTAAAAGCTACACATCATGCCGAGACCCAAAGAAATTCAGGAACAATTGAGAAAGAAAGTAATTGAGATCTATCAGTCTGGAAAGGGTTATAAAGCCATTTCCAAAGCTTTGGGAATCCAGCGAACCACAGTGAGAGCCATTATCCACAAATGGCGAAGACATGGAACAGTGGTGAACCTTCCCAGGAGTGGCCGGCCGCCCAAAATTACCCCAAGAGCGCAGCGACGACTCATCCAAGAGGTCACAAAAGACCCCACAACAACGTCCAAGGAACTGCAGGCCTCACTTGCCTCAGTTAAGGTCAGCGTTCATGCCTCCACCATCAGGAAAAGACTGGGCAAAAATGGCCTGCATGGCAGAGTTCCAAGGAGAAAACCACTGCTGAGCAAAAAGAACATCAAAGCTCGTCTCAATTTCTCCACAACACATCTTGATGATCCCCAAGACTTTTGGGACAACATTCTGTGGACCGATGAGACAAAAGTGGAACTCTTTGGAAGGTGTGTGTCCAAGTATATCTGGCGTAGAAGGAACACTGCATTTCAGAAAAAGAACATTATACCAACAGTAAAATATGGTGGTGGTAGTGTGATGGTCTGGGGCTGTTTTGCTGCTTCAGGACCTGGAAGACTTGCCGTGATAAAAGGAACTATGAATTCTGCTGTCTACCAAGAGATCCTGAAGGAGAATGTCCGACCATCTGTTCGTGTACTCAAGCTGAAACGAACTTGGGTTCTGCAGCAGGACAATGATCCTAAACACACCAGCAAGTCCACCACCGAATGGCTGAAGAAAAACAAAATGAAGACTTTGGAGTGGCCTAGCCAAAGTCCTGACCTGAATCCTATTGAGATGTTGTGGTATGACCTTAAAAAGGCCGTTCATGCTCGAAAACCCTCTAATGTAACTGAATTAGGACAATTCTGCAAAGATGAGTGGGCCAAAATTCCTCCAGGACGCTGTAAAAGCCTCATTGCACGTTATCGCAAACGCTTGGTTGCAGTTGTTGCTCCTAAGGGTGGCCCAACCAGTTATTAGGTTTAGGGGGCAATCACTTTTTCACACAGGGCCATGATGGTTTGGATTTTTTTTCACCTTTAATAATAAACACCTTCATTTACAAATTGCATTTTGTGTTTACTTGTGTTGTCCTTGACTATTGTTTAAATTGGTTTGATGTTCCGAAACACTTAAGTGTGACAAACATGCAAAGGAACAGGAAATGAGGAAGGGGGCAAACACTTTTTCACACCACTGTATATATATATATATATATATATTTTATATTAAATGCAGCAATCCTGGATTAGATTTTTCTTTTATAAATGGCCTTTGGGATGGTCTGATTGCCTTGCACTGGGAGACTTACCGATGTGCAATTCACCTCACCTGTATAAATATAAATATATATAAATATATATATATATATATATATATATATATATATACTGTATATATATATATATATATATATATATATATATATATATATATATATATATATATATATATATATATATATATATACTGTATATATATATTTCTATAGTACCACCAAAAGAAAGCCCTGATTGTCATATGTAATAAAATGATTAGGCTGATTGGTGAAATGTGGAAAGGTCTCCGCAGCTTAGGGGTTAATTTGCTTTATTCTAAAATGTTGCAGCAATTTCATAACAAAATAATGAAAAAGGTACATCTATACGGGGGACCAGTCCTCAAAGTTTAACCTTCTATCGGTTGGGGTAATTTTGCTTAGCATAGCGGATTGTCCTAGAAAAATTCTGGCAAAGCCTTCGCCCCCAAAATTGGAACACGTTAAGCAGAGACAGAAAGCTTATGAACAAATAATGGTCGCCTGCCAAGGTAAATACATGTGGTTCACAGGCTGCGGTCTGAAAAGTCTCTCTCTTTCAGTACGCAGCGAAAATCCTCTGCCAGCATTTCCCATGGCATTATTGTACAAAGGCCGTCTTCCCCCTTTCGAAAGACAAGGCTGCCTCTATTCTAGCCGTCTAGAATGGAGCTGGAATGAAGTCACATATCAAGGTAACCTCGGAGTGGTAGAATGTTCTTCGCATGCTGAGTCTTTCATGAGGTGTGTCCGGGCTTCTGTATAAAACCGATTTCTTGCAGCTGAAGACTCAATCTAACACGTTCTGGTCTCTCCGTCCAAAGCTGAGGCTTGGCTCCTGTCAAGAGCCGTCTAGAGGCTCCAAACGCCGCATGAAAAATAGCATTCAAATTGCTGCCATGAGTTCCTAAAAGGAATCTACCACTGTGTTTTGTAAATTTAAAGCTGAACCCCAGGCCCACATATAAAAAAAAAAAAAAAAAACTAATTCAAATCTGTATTTATTAATAGATCATTATATATATATTTAATAAAGGCAAGCGGTGAGAGTTCCAGAATATGACCTCTCATGGTCCCTGTACAGCTGGATTGTTAGGCCTCATGCACACTAGGCTCTTCTGAATTATTTTCTCTCGACAGGAGAAAAGCGGCATTAAAAATATGCCTAAAGCCGCGTCTTTTAAAAATGCTTAGGGGCGTTTAGATGCATTCAGGTACATCAAGCATTTATTAATTTCATTGGCCCGAATATTGTTATTCTGGTTACTCAAATGAATAAATGCTCAAGCGCTAAATGTGCCCAGTGTTTAGACGCACTAACACGCGTTAAGGTAGATCTAAGCACATCAAGTGTTTTTGTTTTGCCCAAACGTTCCTCTCTTGAATTTGATTTTGATGGCTTCAGATTTCTGTCCTAAAATGCCGCTGCCTCTAAACTCCTCCATAAGCCTATGTGTGCATAGACATAGAGAAGCGTTTAGGGGCATAAAAAAAAAAAAAGTCAAATGCCTGTGAAAGGGCATTTGAAAGCTGCAATTAGAGATGTGCACAACAAAAAAATTTGTTTATTTTCGTTTCGTTTTTTTCGTTTCCGAAAAAATTTAGTTTTTTTTTTTTCGTTTTGTTTTTTTCGTTTCCGTTGATTCGTAACGATTCGTACATTCGTAAGTCGTCTGTGTTCGGATTCGTAACGATTCGTACATTCGTAAGTCGTCGGTGTTCGTATTCGTAACGATTCGTACATTCGTAAGAGTTATTTTTTCGTTGATTCGTTTTTTCGTTAGTTTAATTTTCGTTTATTCGAAATTCGGACGCATTCGTATTTATTCGTACATTCGTAACATTCGTAGATTCGTAATCGGAGCATAATTCATAATTTTATGTAATGTGTATGCTATTATTACATTTTAATAATTTACGAATCGAAAAAAAAAAGTTACGAATCGAAAAAAAAAAGTTTTGAATCGAAAAAAAAAAGTTACGAATGTACGAATTTTTTCGTTCAATCTATTCGAAGCACGTTAAGCAGCACCATTGTAAGGGACACGGAAAATTACCAATTCCACAAAAAAAAAAAAAGTTACGAATCGAAAAAAAAATTACGAATCGAAAAAAAAAAGTTACGAATGTACGAATTTTTTTGTTCAATCCATTCGAAGCACGTTAAGCAGCACCATTGTAAGGGACACGGAAAATTACCAATTCAACAAAAAAAAAAAGTTACGAATGTACAAATTTTTTCGTTTCCTTTTTTCGTTTTTCGGATTTTCTTCATTCGTACATTCGTTGTTTCTAATTTGGTTTTTCAGATTTTCGTTGTTTTTCGGATTCGTTCGATTCGAACGATTCGTTAATCGGATTCGTTCGATTCGAACGATTCGTTCATTCGTACGAAAACGAACGAATGAAAAAAACTGAAAAAAACGAAAAAAAAAACGTAACGAATTGCACATGTCTAGCTGCAATGTGTATGAGGCCTTAGAGAAAGAAGCAGGAGTCAGATCATGTGCCAACAAGGAGCATGCTGATAGAAGGAAAAAACAGAGTGACATAGAGATGATCTGATCCCTGTGCTGCTTCTTATTTCACTGTCCAGTAACAGGCTGGGGTTGGTCCAGGACAACCTAGGCTTGGAGAAATGGGATGAATGATTCTGGCCCTTAGACTGAGGACCTCTAGAGCCAGTCAATTGATGTGCAACCAAGGAGCATACTGATAGGAGAAGAAAGCAGAGTGACAAAGATATAAGCTCATCGCTGTGCTGCTTCTCCTTTTTCTGTCCATTCACAGGCTGGGGGCAGGTCCAGGACAGCCTGGGTTCAGAGGATTGGGATGTATGATACTGGCCATCAGACTGAGGACCCGTAGAGTCAGTCAGTTAATGTAATGACAAGGAGCATACTGATTGGAAGAGAAAGCAAAGTGACAAAGAGATAAGCTCATCAATGTGCTGCTTCTCCTTTTACTGTCCAGCCACAGGCTGGGATGAGTCCAGAATAACCCGGGCTTGGAGAAAGTTGAATGATGTTGGCCATCAGGCTCAGTACATCTACGGTCAGTCAGTTAAAGCGGAGTTCCACCCAAAAATGGAACTTCCGTTTTTCGGAATCCCTAACTTGTATAGCGCTGCAAATGTGAACTGAATCGCCTACTACTGTAGTCTGACAGCGGGAAGTTTCCTGAATCTCTGCCGTCAGACTACAATGATCACTGCTACCAAGCATGTGTGGTCCCTCCGGTGTCACATTTAGCACCTTTCAGGGGGGGGGGGGGGGGAGAGCAGATACCTGTATAATCCAGGTATTTGCTCCCACTTCCAGGCATAGATAGCCACAGTAACCGCAGATATCTGTGCCATATCCGGCGCCTCCTCTGTCTCCCTCGCTGTCTTCTGGGAGACACACATGTCCCAGAAGACAGCAGGGACCAGTGGGATGCGCAGCGTGACTCTTGCATGCGCAGTAGGGAACCAGGCTGTGAAGCCGCAAGGCTTCACTTCCTGATTCCCTTACCAAAAATGGCGGTGCCTCCACCCAAGAGCCGAGGGACGGATCGGCTTTGGGTGCCGACATTGCGGGCGCCCTGGACAGGTAGGTGTCCATATTTTAAAAGTCAGCATCTGCAGTATTTGTAGCTGCTGACTTAAAAAAAAAAAAAAATTGGCGGAACTCCGCTTTAATGAGCTGACAAAGAGCATACCGATAGGAGGAGAATGCAAGGTGACAGAAGCTGGGGCTTCTGGGCTAGAAGGAAGTAGGTTGAATGATGTTGGCTATCATACTGATATATAGTTGCAGCACAAAAGGGGAATCTCTGAATTTAAGGTGAGTACTGCAACAAAAGCTGGTTTTGTTATTTTTTTTTATTTTTTGTTTGAATGGGTCATATCTGGCTGACGATTTAACAGGTTTTCATAGGTAGATATTAAAAGTGCATTCTAGACAAAGATTCAAAAAGTTTGCATGTTTTGAATTTACACCGACACAGTAGAACTTACAGCTAAAAGCTGGTTCTTTTAATTAAAATTTGTGAGAATTTGGTGTGACTGGCCTAGTCCAGGACAAGGTAAGTATACAAGAGATTAGAAAAACTGAAGTCAAACAGCTAAATGAGCAGTTGAAATACATGGGGTGTAAGTAGTGGTGGTCCTCAGGAGTCTAATAGGTCAAGCCAAGAGAAGAAATGAAAGACCCATAGGATGGTAAAAAACAAGAGGAGAGGTGGGAGAGCCCTTATAGTGTGTTTATGTACTGCAGTTGTTTGATCAAAACCAAAAATATAGATATTAGATAGAAAGAGAATAAAGAAAAAAAAAATAACTGGTGAGGTTGCAGACACCCAATGGGGTAAGGCAACCAACCCTTCATGATCACAGATGGAGAAAATACCTTTCTCCATGCAGGATGGGCTCAGTTGCAATCAATGCCTTGGGGGTCCCGATCCTGAGTCCTCTGTGGGGCTGGTATCAGGTGGGTGGTAAGAATTCTTGGGTAAGAGAAGGACAAAAAGTCCACCGGTGCTCTGAGAGGCATCAACTAGTGTGCATAGTGGGATTGTGGGGTGTCTGTGGATGGATTAGAGTTGCGATGTTGGATGAATAACAAAGAACTTTATTTCACCAAAAAAGACAGTTTGTAGCTCATTCCAGTGAAATAAAGTTCTTTGTTACTTATCCAACATCATGACTCCACTCCACTCCATAGACACACCACAATCCCACTATGCACTCTAGTGGGTGCCTCGTCTGATTGGAGCACCGGCAGGCTTTTTGTCCTTCTCCTACCCAAGAAATCTTACCTCCCACCTAATAGCCCTACAGAGGACTCAGGATCGGGACCCCCAAGGCATAATCCTACTACACAATCTAACAGGTACCTCTACGATTGGTGCACCACCGTTTGTCCTTCTCCTACCCAAGAGTTGAAATACATACATGAGAGCTATTTTACGTTTAAAGGAATTGGTATTTCTCTATGGCTAGTTCTGAGATATTGTATACATAATGCCCCGTACACACGAGCGGAACGTCCGACAGAAAAAATCAGGAGGGAGCTTTTCATCGTATATTCCGAGCGTGTGTATGCCCCATCTGACTTTTTACGTCGAAAAATCTGACGGACCTAGAAAGAGAACATGTTCTAAATATTTCCGACGAAACCAATTCCTAACCGGAAAACCGCTCGTCTGTATGCTGTTCCGACGTACCAAAAACGACGCATGCTCTGAAGCAAGTACGAGACGGAAGCTATTGGCTACTGGCTATTGAACTTCCTTTTTCTAGTCCCGTCATACGTGTTGAACGTCACCGCATTCTTGATGGTCGGAATTTGGTGTGATCGTGTGTAGGCAAGACAGTTTCAGCGGAATTCCGTCGGAACTCCGTCGGAAAAGCTTTCAGAGTTTATTCTGACGGGAAAACCGGTTGTGAGTACAGGGCATAACTCTACCATAGAACAAAGGCAGGTTGGTGACCTGGCCAGCACTTTCTGTTTCAGACTGAAAACATTAGGTCACTGCCTTACAATTACCTGCCCCGTGCACTTCTTCAGTTGGCCCTTGGGCTGCTATTAGACATGTGCAATTCGTTTAGTTACGAATTTATTTTCCGTTCAAATTCGTTATATTCGTTCATTCGTTATCGTACGAATGAACAAATAGTTTACTAAAAATTCTAACGAATAACGAACTATCGAAAAGAACGAATATGAAAAACAAGGAAAATACGAAATAATTAAATTAGAAACAACGAAACTAAGAAAGAATGAAAATCCGAAAAACGAAAACAGAAACAACGAAAATACCGAACAAAGATTCAAAAATAACGAAAATCAAAATGAACGAAAAAACGAATATTCGGAAAAAGTAAATCAAAGCAGCGAAAATACGAAATAACATAAATTCTGCTGATCGAGAATTCGAAAGAACGAATATTAGTTCTGATTCTGAAATATTCCATCCAGAGTCCAGATAGGGTGTGGTTGGGTCGGAGGCACTGTTTTGGTGGATTTTTGAGTTAAGATCTGACTTGTGAGAGAGAAATTCTTTGTTTCTTAAACATGTAAATAGCATACACATTACATAAAATTATGAATTATGCTCCGATTACGAATCTACGAAAACAATGTTACGAAAGTACGAATAAATCAATCTTACGAAAGTACGAATGTAACTAAATCTACGAAAATACGAATTTCGAATCAACGAAAATTAGATTAACGGAAATACAAATCTTTTTAAATCAACGAAAATATAGCTCTTCCGAAAATACGAATGCATCTGAATACGAAATATAACGAAAATATGAATTTCGAATAAACAAAAATTAGACTAACGGAAAAACGAATCAACGAAAAAATAACTCTTACGAAAATACGAACGAGTCCGAATACGAACACCGACGACTTACGAAATTACGAATCATTACGAATCAACGGAAACAAACAGAAACGAAACAAAACAAATTTTTATATTGTGCACATGTCTAGCTGCTATTCAGGTCTATCAGATAGGCAACATAATGGTCAACTAAAAGAGAGTGCATGGCAAATTGACAACGTTGCTTCTAACTGTGAGACCTAAAACAGGAAGTGCCCTTATTGGCAGGATCTCTAGATAAGGGAAGCAATTGACCAGTAGAATTTAGTTTGAATGTTCATTCAGAAATTAAGAAAAAATGTCCATACTTCACCTTTGATTCTTCTTGTCAATAGAATCCAAAACAATCATTGAATTATTCCCATTAACTATTTGAAAAATTTATGATCATTTTGAAAATAAAATTCTAGCTTAAGAAGCTTACAACAGATTCACAAAAATTGATTTGCTGTATACAGTATCAGTATTGATATTGTACAGGTCTGGCTTTGGTAGACTGAATTCTGATTGGTTGTGCACTGTTTCATGAGCTCACAAAGTTCTCCAATGTATTGGAAAGCTATAGGGCCACTTTCTGTTTCCTCTGTAAAGTAGATCCATGCCAGCACGACTGAGGTTTCTGGCGACATACAATTGTAGCAACATATCAATTATATTCAACTCCCTAAGGGCAGGTACCATAAGGTGGGTGCAGCAATATCTATTAAAGTAGATCTAAACCTACAAAAAAAAATAAGCAGGCTGTCTCTTTATTGAAGAAGAGACATGCTATGTCTTTTCTGCAATAAAACAAACTTGCCTGCCTATTCGCAATTAGCTTTCAAATGTAAACTGAGCTTCTGCACCACGGTGGTGCCAGATTTAATCACTCGTATGCATATGCAGGAGCCACATTATCCCCCCCTGCCAATTAATAAGACCAAAGACCTGCTACCTGGAAGTATATGGGGAGAAGATTTCACTGCCCAACAAGGGATCTAGAGGATGTCACATCAATGGAACGGTGGTGAGTATCTGCGGGCATTATTTCTGCTTTAGGTTGCGTTCTTACTTGAGCATGGCAGAAACTCGCATTCCGCACTCGCGTTTTTTATCTATGTAATTGTCAAGCGTTCACATAAATGGGCTGCCCTACTTGCGACAACTAACCAAAGAAGCTCCAAAACCTTTTCTGGAGCAGAGCATTGTGTGCTCTTTCATCGCGCGGTTTTGCGCATTTGTAGCACCCTTGCAACATGACAAAATGCACAGCAAACACATAACTGCTACCCGCACACGGAGTGCCATTAACAATTAATGGCACTGCAAGTACAACGCATGTTTGCAACAAGTTTCTGAAACCTGTGGCAAATGCATGTTTTTTGTGTGGTTTACCCCACGTTTTGGAAACGGCAGGTGTGAATGGAGCCTTAAAGTTCAGCACTTGTTGGGTGTCTGTAGAACATCAACAGATCGAAGTGAATTGAAGGTTGCTAATTGGACAAAGCATGCACCTGACCTGTATGCTTTGGCCAAACACAGCGCGATGTGCTGTGAGAGCCATGATTGGCCAAAAACAGGGTGCCTTTGGCCAATCATGGCTCAGGGGCTAAGTCCATGCTCCACACTATATAAGGCTGCTTACACGGCGGCGTTTTTATAGTGTGAATTAAGAGAGAGATTAGGCAGGGTAGTTAGTGGATTGAGAATGCAGTCAGTGTAGTATATATAATACAGTGCCGAGTATATAGTGCAGTCAGTGTAGTGTGTATAATGCAATGCAGAGTATATAGTGCAGTCAGTGTAGTGTGTATAATGCAATGCAGAGTATATAGTGCAGTCAGTGTAGTATATATAATACAGTGCAGAGTATATAGTGCAGTCAGTGTAGTATATATAATACAATGCAGAGTATATAGTGCAGCCAGTGTAGTGTATATAATACAGTGCAGAGTATATAGTGCAGTCAGTGTAGTGTAAACAATGCAGTGCAGAGTATACAGTGCAGTGCAGACTATATAGTGCAGTCAGTGTAGTGTAAACAATGCAGTGCAGAGTATATAGTGCAGTCAGTGTAGTATATATAATACAGTGCAGAGTATATAGTGCAGTCAGTGTAGTGTAAACAATGCAGTGCAGCGTATATAGTGCAGTGCAGAGTGGTTAAGGGGAACCCTATGACAGAATTAGGAAAAAAAAACGGGCTGGGGTTCCCCCCAAAATTCATACCAGACCCTTACCCGAGCAGGCAGCCTGGCGAGCGAGCAAACCCCCCCCCCCCCCCCCGGCATCTAAGACTTCAGCAAGATTTGGTTTGCTTTTAAGGGTGTGATAGCCTTTATATGGTTCCTGAGGGTTGTGAATGTTCCTAAGCTTCTTTATACATTCTGGACCTTTTCTTGTGCCAAAAATTTCACTTCGTTAGCCTCATTATTTTACTTAGTTTTTTTTGAAGACGTAAAGAAACAGACATTAAAAAAAAAATTGCAATATAAGAATTGAAGCAACAGTATACAAATAATGATAAAATACACAAAGAATGCTAAATAATTTCAACTAAAGTGCTGTAAATACACAATAATAAACAGATCCTCTAAATTAAAAAATAGAAATTAAGTAAACTACGCCTACACCAATGAGCAAAATTCAGAGTCAATTTAGTTAAAATTTTCAGACAGAGGAAATAGTAACTTCACAGCAAAATTAATGAAGGTGAAATCACCCAGCTTATCTCTATTCATGAGGCTGCTGTAAGCTACACAGTGCAAAGTGACAGCTACAACCAGGTAATAGCGGTAGTTTGCATTGCTAGGGGTGTATCTATTATTGTTGCATAGGGATGAGCCGAACACCCCCGGGTTCGGTTCGAACCAGAACCTTCGAACGGACCGAAAGTTCGCGCGAATTTTCGAACCCTATACGTTATAATGGACGCGAACGTTCGAAATCAAAAGTGCTAATTACAACGGCCAATATGCATGTTAATGTCATAAAACAGGTTTGGGGACCCGGGTCCTGCCCCAGGGGACATATATCAATGCAAAAAGAACTTTTAAAAACTAACGTTTTTTCGGGAGCAGTCATTTTAATGATGCATAAAGTGAAAAAAAAAAAGTGAAATTTTCCTTTAAATATGGTACCTGGGGGGTGTCTAAAGTATGCCTGTGAAGTGGCATGTGTTTCCCGTGTTTAGAACTGTCCTTGCACAAAATGACATTTGTAAAGGAAAAAAAGAAGCCATTTAAAACCACTTGCGGCTTTAGGTTTGTTCTTAAGTAGAATCTGAACAGGTACATTATGAAGTGTAGCTCCATCCCAAAAAAATCTATTTTTAAGCTTTTTGGAGAACATAGGGAGGGGTTATCACCCCTGTAACATTTGCTGTCTTTGCACATCTGTTCAGAACATGTCACCTCACTTTCCGTCCCAATGACAAATGTTTTTGGAAAAGTGGGGTTTTAATTGAAACAAGGATTGGTGATAAAGTATCAGTAGAGAGGAGATACCTTTTTCCCAAATTAAATCTAACAGGATAGAATTTCCCTTCCTAGGGGTAGATTTCCTCTCACTTCCTGTTTTCTCTTTCCATTTGCAAGTAGGAGTCGTTTGTAAGTTGGATGTTTGAAAGTAGGGGCCTGGCGTATATACTCTGCAGAAATTTGCCCTATTAGATGTTGGTGTAGCCACAAGACTGGTGGGCACAGGAATGGGCCCTGCTATGAGTTAATAGATCAAGATTTGTAATTGCATGCACCTGTTGAACAGGGCAGAAAAATTGGGGGTGGTGGTGGTGGTGGACGGTGTTGCCACAAGACTGTAAGCTCTCACAGTTACTCTTGGTGGGCGCAGGAATGGGCCCTGCTGTGAGTTATTAGATCAAGATTTGTAATTGCAAGCACCTGATGAACAGGGCAGAAAAATTGGGCCTTTGGCGGTGGTGGTGGACGGTGTTGCCACAAGACTGTAAGCTCTCACAGTTACTCTTGGTGGGCAGCAGGAATGGGCCCTGCTGTGAGTTATTAGATCAAGATTTGTAATTGCAAGCACCTGATGAACAGGGCAGAAAAATTGGGCCTTTGGCGGTGGTGGTGGACGGTGTTGCCACAAGACTGTAGGCCCTCACAGTTACTCTTGGTGGGCGCAGGAATGGGCCCTGTTGTGAGTTATTAGATCAAGATTTGTAATTGCAAGCACCTGATGAACAGGGCAGAAAAATTGGGCCTTTGGCGGTGGTGGTGGACGGTGTTGCCACAAGACTGCAGGCCCTCATAGTTACTCTTGGTGGGCGCAGGAATGGGCCCTGCTGTGAACTATTAGATCAAGATTTGTAATTACCCGCCCCCTGTTAAACAGGGGCTGAAAAATTGTGCCTTAGGCACTGGTGCTGGTGCCACAACACTGCAACCCCTCACAGAGACTGTACTTGGAGCACAGCAGTCACACGTGTTGCGAAGCATTTTTTTAAAAAATTGTAAGTACCCGCCCCTGTTAAAACAGGGGCTGAAAAATTGTGCCTTAGGCACTGGTGCTGGTGCCACAACACTGCAACCCGGCCCTCACAGATACTGTACTTGGAGCACAGCAGTCACACGTGTTGCGAAGCATTTTTTTAAAAAATTGTAAGTACACGCCCCTGTTAAACAGGGGCTGAAAAATTGTGCCTTAGGCACTGGTGCTGGTGCCACAACACTGCAACCCGGCCCTCACAGATACTGTACTTGGAGCACAGCAGTCACACGTGTTGCGAAGCATTTTTTTAAAAAAAATTGTAAGAACCCGCCCCTGTTAAACAGGGGCTGAAAAATTGTGCCTTAGGCACTGGTGCTGGTGCCACAACACTGCAACCCGGCCCTCACAGATACTGTACTTGGAGCACAGCAGTCACACGTGTTGCGAAGCATTTTTTTAAAAAATTGTAAGTACCCGCCCCTGTTAAACAGGGGCTGAAAAATTGTGCCTTAGGCACTGGTGCTGGTGCCACAACACTGCAACACGGCCCTCACAGAGACTGTACTTGGAGCACAGCAGTCACACGTGTTGCAAAGAATTTTTTTAAAAAATTGTAAGTACACGCCCCTGTTAAACAGGGGCTGAAAAATTGTGCCTTAGGCACTGGTGTGGTGGCATGGATCATTGAGGAGGAGGAAGAGGATAGTCAGTGAACATAAGAGGACAGTCACTCAGCATCAGCATAGGCAGTCTTGAAGGGATGTGACATTAAAAATTATTCGGTTATATCCGCCTCAGGTGCCTGGTAGCTGGTGGTGATCCAAGACTGATTCATTTTGATGAATGTCAGTCGATCAACCGAGGCGGTGGACAGGCGCACCCTATGATCAGTCACAAATCCTCCAGCAGCACTGAATGTGCGTTCGGAAAGAACGCTGGAGGCAGGACAGGCCAGTAGCTCAATTGCATACTGTGCAAGCTCTGGCCAGTGATCCATCCTCAGGACCCAGTAAGCCAGAGGATTTTCGGTGGGAAAGGTGTCCAAGTCTGACCTTGCCCCAAGGTATTCCTGCACCATGTATATCAGACGCTGGCGATGGTTGCTGGAACCGATCATACCTTGGGGCTGCGGACTAAAAAATTGTCTGAACGCATCGGTCAGACGTCCACCTTCCCCACCGCTCCTTCTGCCACTGACCGAAGCCTCAGCAACTCGTCGCCCAGGACCAGGAGTTTGTAGCCTCCCAGTTTCTGGGAACGCGTTGCACAGACCTTTCTGCAAGGCCTCCCTGAGATGTCTCATCCTCTGCTCCCTCTGCGACGGCAAGATAAGGTCCGCAACCTTACCCTTGTACCGCGGATCAAGGAGAGTGGCCAGCCAGTAATGGTCCCTCTCCTTGATCCGAAGAACACGAGGATCCTTCCGCAGGCTTTGCAGGATCAGGGAGGCCATGCAGCGTAGGTTAGCTGAGGCATTCGGTCCGGAGTCTTCTGGGTCACTGAGGATGACATGATCGCCAGCCACCTCCTCCCAGCCACGTACAAGTCCACTGGTTTGTTGGGACTGTACATCATCCCTAAAAGACTGCTGCTGCTGATGCTGAGTGCCAGGCTCCACCTCCATGCTCACACAATCCTCCTCCTCCTCCTCCTCCTCCTCCTCCTCCTCATCCTCTTCCTGTGTGATGGGTGGGACAGAAGGAACACTGTCCGGATAAAGGGGGCCTTGAGAGGCAAGGAAGTCCTCCTCTTCCTGCCTCTGTTCTGCCTCAAGTGCCCTGTCCATTATCCCACGCAGCGTATGCTCCAACAGGTGGACAAGAGGGACAGTGTCACTGATGCATGCACTGTCACTGCTCACCATCCTCGTGGCCTCCTCAAATGGTGAGAGGACAGTGCATGCATCCCTGATCATGCTCCACTGACGTGGGGAAAAAAAACCAAGCTCCCCTGACCCTGTCCTGGTGCCGTAGTCGCAAAGGTACTCATTGATGGCCCTCTGCTGCGTGTGCAGTCGCTGCAGCATGGCCAACGTTGAGTTCCACCTGGTGGGCATGTCACATATTAGGCGGTTCTTGGGCAGGTTCAGCTCCTTTTGCAGCTCAGTCAGCCGAGCACTGGCATTATAAGATCGGCGGAAATGCACACAGACTTTCCTGGCCTGCCTCAGGACATCCTGTAAGCCTGGGAACCTGCCCAAGAACCGCTGCACCACCAGGTTGAGGACGTGAGCCATGCAGGGCACATGGGTGAGCTGCCCCTGTCGCAGGGCGGAGAGGAGGTTGGTGCCATTGTCAGAAACGACCATTCCTGGCTTAAGCTGACGTGGCGTCAACCACCTCTCGGCCTGCCCCTGCAGAGCTGCCAGAACCTCTGGCCCAGTGTGGCTCCTGTCCCCCAAACACACCAGCGCAAGCACGGCATGGCATCTTTTTGCCTGCGTACTTGCGTAGCCCCTTGTACGCCTACGGAGCACCGCTGGTTCCAAGGACAGAGCACTGGAGGAAGAAGAAGAGGAGGGGGTGGAGGAGAGAGGTGTGTCACAACCAGTAGCAGTAGTCGCGTTTTGGAGGCGTGGTGGCGGAACAACCTCCAACACTACTGCACCTTGTCCTGCATCCCTCCCAGCTGCCAATAGAGTGACCCAATGGGCCGTGAAAGAAAGGTACCGTCCCTGTCCATGCCTGCTGGACCATGAGTCAGCGGTAATATGCACCTTACCGCTGACCGCCCTGTCCAGCGAGGCATGGACATTGCCCTCCACATGCCGGTAGAGAGACGGAATCGCCTTCCGCGAGAAAAAGTGGCGTTTGGGAACCTGCCACTGAGGAACCGCACATTGAACAAACTCACGGAAGGGGGCCGAGTCTACCAACTGAAAAGGCAGCAGTTGAAGTGCTAGCAATTTAGCAAGGCTAGCATTCAACCGCTGGGCATGTGGATGGCTGGGAGTGTACTTCTTTCTACGGTCCAGCAGCTGGGGCAGGGAAATTTGCCTGCTGCAATCGGACGTCGGTGTACTGCAAGTACTTGGTTGTGACACACCGAATTCTACACCTTCAGTCCTCTCAGAGCAGCTTTCAGAGAGGACTGAAGGTGTAGTGGGGATGGAGATCCCAGCTGAGGAGGAGCAAGGAGAGGTCCGCTTAGTTCTTTGGTGTGGGTCTTTTATGTGTGCCTGCCAACGAGCTGCATGGCAGGTCGCCATATGTCTGGTCATGCTTGTCGTGCCCAAGCGGCTGATGTTTTGGCCACGCGAGATACGCTTGAGACAAATATTGCAAATAGCAGTGGTGCGATCTGCTGCACTCGTCTCAAAAAAGGCCCACACCAAAGAACTTTTCTGATAACGTGCAGAGGCAGCGCCCTGCACAGGCGGAGCTCTGCGGTGTTGTACAGTTGCTGGCTGTGCTGGCCTCTACCTGGCCTCCAGGGGCATCCTGCCTCGTTGGACATGTGACGCCGCATCCTCCTCCTCCTCGTCCTCCTCCTCATCCTCTCTCCCTTGAGGCACCCACGTGGAGTCAGTGACCTCATCATCCCCTCCCTCTTCACCACTAGAGCAAACCTGGCAGTAAGCTGCAGCTGGTGGAACAGTACTGCCAGATTCCTCAAGCTGGGTATCGTCATCCGAGCCTTCGAATCGTTGGGCATCCTCCTGGAGCATGTACCCAACACTGTGCTCAAAGAGTTCGGGGGACTCCTCAGGAGGACATGGTGGGTCTAGGGAAGGGGTGGCTGATGATGCTCTGTCAGTACCCTGAGCCTGGGTGAGAGAGGATGAGGAGGATGAGGAGGGCTTGGTCATCCATTCTACCAAGCCTTCAGCATGATGCGGCTCCACATGTCCAGCTGCCGAAAACAAAGACGCGCGTGTCCCATGGCCACGTGCTGATGACGATGCACGACCACGTCCACGTCCACGGCCACGTCCACTAGAAACAGAGCCTGCCTGCCCTGTGTTCTTGGCTCTGCACGCTCTGCCTCCCCTTGGCGGTCTTCCAGCCATTGTAGTCGGTAGTCCTGTGGGTGCTGCTGAGAAGAAAATATAGGAGCTCTGTGTGATGCCACTAACACACTAGAAGTCCTATGGGTGCTTCTGCAAAGAAAATAGAGGAGCTCTGTGTGATGCCACTAACACACTAGAAGTCCTGTGGGTGCTGCTGAGAAGAATATATAGGAGCTCTGTGTGATGCCACTAACACACTAGAAGTCCTATGGGTGCTTCTGCAAAGAAAATAGAGGAGCTCTGTGTGATGCCACTAACACACTAGAAGTCCTGTGGGTGCTTCTGCAAAGAAAATAGAGGAGCTCTGTGTGATGCCACTAACACACTAGAAGTCCTGTGGGTGCTTCTGCAAAGAAAATAGAGAGGAGCTCTGTGTGATGCCACTAACACACTAGAAGTCCTGTGGGTGCTTCTGCAAAGAAAATAGAGGAGCTCTGTGTGATGCCACTAACACACTAGAAGTCCTGTGGGTGCTTCTGCAAAGAAAATAGAGGAGCTCTGTGTGATGCCACTAACACACTAGAAGTCCTGTGGGTGCTTCTGCAAAGAAAATAGAGGAGCTCTGTGTGATGCCACTAACACACTAGAAGTCCTGTGGGTGCTTCTGCAAAGAAAATAGAGGAGCTCTGTGTGATGCCACTAACACACTAGAAGTCCTGTGGGTGCTTCTGCAAAGAAAATAGAGGAGCTCTGTGTGATGCCACTAACACACTAGAAGTCCTGTGGGTGCTTCTGCAAAGAAAATAGAGGAGCTCTGTGTGATGCCACTAACACACTAGAAGTCCTGTGGGTGCTTCTGCAAAGAAAATAGAGGAGCTCTGTGTGATGCCACTAACACACTAGAAGTCCTGTGGGTGCTTCTGCAAAGAAAATAGAGGAGCTCTGTGTGATGCCACTAACACACTAGAAGTCCTGTGGGTGCTTCTGCAAAGAAAATAGAGGAGCTCTGTGTGATGCCACTAACACACTAGAAGTCCTGTGGGTGCTTCTGCAAAGAAAATAGAGGAGCTCTGTGTGATGCCACTAACACACTAGAAGTCCTGTGGGTGCTTCTGCAAAGAAAATAGAGGAGCTCTGTGTGATGCCACTAACACACTAGAAGTCCTGTGGGTGCTTCTGCAAAGAAAATAGAGGAGCTCTGTGTGATGCCACTAACACACTAGAAGTCCTGTGGGTGCTTCTGCAAAGAAAATAGAGGAGCTCTGTGTGATGCCACTAACACACTAGAAGTCCTGTGGGTGCTTCTGAAAAGAAAATATAGGAGCTCTGTGTGATGCCACTAACACACTAGAAGTCCTGTGGGTGCTTCTGCAAAGAATATAGAGGAGCTCTGTGTGATGCCACTAACACACTAGAAGTCCTATGGGTGCTTCTGCAAAGAAAATAGAGGAGCTCTGTGTGATGCCACTAACACACTAGAAGTCCTATGGGTGCTTCTGCAAAGAAAATAGAGGAGCTCTGTGTGTGATGGCACTAACACACTTCAAGTCCTGTAGGTGCTGCTGGGAAGAAAATATAGGAGCTCTGTGGTGATGGGACTAACACACTTCAAGTCCTATAGGTGCTTCTGGGAACAAAATAGAGGAGCTGTGTGTGATGGGACTAACACACTTCAAGTCCTATAGGTGCTTCTGGGAAAGAAAATATAGCTCTGTGTGTGTGATGGGACTAACACACTTCAAGTCCTATAGGTGCTTCTGGGAAGAAAATATAGCTCTGTGTGTGTGATGGGACTAACACACTTCAAGTCCTATAGGTGCTTCTGGGAAGAAAATATAGCTCTGTGTGTGTGATGGGACTAACACACTTCAAGTCCTATAGGTGCTTCTGGGAACAAAATATAGCTCTGTGTGTGTGATGGGACTAACACACTTCAAGTCCTATAGGTGCTTCTGGGAACAAAATATAGCTCTGTGTGTGTGATGGGACTAACACACTTCAAGTCCTATAGGTGCTTCTGGGAACAAAATATAGCTCTGTGTGTGTGATGGGACTAACACACTTCAAGTCCTATAGGTGCTTCTGGGAACAAAATATAGCTCTGTGTGTGTGATGGGACTAACACACTTCAAGTCCTATAGGTGCTTCTGGGAACAAAATATAGCTCTGTGTGTGTGATGGGACTAACACACTTCAAGTCCTATAGGTGCTTCTGGGAACAAAATATAGCTCTGTGTGTGTGATGGGACTAACACACTTCAAGTCCTATAGGTGCTTCTGGGAACAAAATATAGCTCTGTGTGTGTGATGGGACTAACACACTTCAAGTCCTATAGGTGCTTCTGGGAACAAAATATAGCTCTGTGTGTGTGATGGGACTAACACACTTCAAGTCCTATAGGTGCTTCTGGGAAGAAAATATAGCTCTGTGTGTGTGATGGGACTAACACTCAAGTCCTATAGGTGCTTCTGGGAACAAAATATAGCTCTGTGTGTGTGTGATGGGACTAACACACTTCAAGTCCTATAGGTGCTTCTGGGAACAAAATATAGCTCTGTGTGTGTGATGGGACTAACACACTTCAAGTCCTATAGGTGCTTCTGGGAACAAAATATAGCTCTGTGTGTGTGATGGGACTAACACACTTCAATTCCTATAGGTGCTTCTGGGAACAAAATATAGCTCTGTGTGTGTGTGTGATGGGACTAACACACTTCAAGTCCTATAGGTGCTTCTGGGAACAAAATATAGCTCTGTGTGTGTGATGGGACTAACACACTTCAAGTCCTATAGGTGCTTCTGGGAACAAAATATAGCTCTGTGTGTGTGATGGGACTAACACACTTCAAGTCCTATAGGTGCTTCTGGGAACAAAATATAGCTCTGTGTGTGTGATGGGACTAACACACTTCAAGTCCTATAGGTGCTTCTGGGAAAAAAATATAGCTCTGTGTGTGTGTGATGGGACTAACACACTTCAAGTCCTATAGGTGCTTCTGGGAACAAAATATAGCTCTGTGTGTGTGATGGGACTAACACACTTCAAGTCCTATAGGTGCTTCTGGGAACAAAATATAGCTCTGTGTGTGTGATGGGACTAACACACTTCAAGTCCTATAGGTGCTTCTGGGAAGAAAATATAGCTCTGTGTGTGTGATGGGACTAACACACTTCAAGTCCTATAGGTGCTTCTGGGAAGAAAATATAGCTCTGTGTGTGTGATGGGACTAACACACTTCAAGTCCTATAGGTGCTTCTGGGAACAAAATATATAGCTCTGTGTGTGTGATGGGACTAACACACTTCAAGTCCTATAGGTGCTTCTGGGAACAAAATATAGCTCTGTGTGTGTGATGGGACTAACACACTTCAAGTCCTATAGGTGCTTCTGGGAACAAAATATAGCTCTGTGTGTGTGATGGGACTAACACACTTCAAGTCCTATAGGTGCTTCTGGGAACAAAATATAGCTCTGTGTGTGTGATGGGACTAACACACTTCAAGTCCTATAGGTGCTTCTGGGAACAAAATATAGCTCTGTTTGTGTGATGGGACTAACACACTACAAGTCCTATAGTGCTTCTGGGAACAAAATATAGCTCTGTTTGTGTGATGGGACTAACACACAAAGTCCTATAGGTGCTTCTGGGAACAAAATATAGGAGCTCTGCCTGCCTGCCACGAACACACTACAAGTCCTATAGGTGCTTCTGGTAACAAAATATAGGAGCTCTGCCTGCCTGCCACGAACACACTACAAGTCCTATAGGTGCTTCTGGTAACAAAATATAGGAGCTCTGCCTGCCTGCCACGAACACACTACAAGTCCTATAGGTGCTTCTGGTAACAAAATATAGGAGCTCTGCCTGCCTGCCACGAACACACTACAAGTCCTATAGGTGCTTCTGGTAACAAAATATAGGAGCTCTGCCTGCCTGCCACGAACACACTACAAGCCCCTCTTTCTCAATCAATCTTTGTAACTGAATCTATCTAACTCAATTTCTGTAAGTGAATCTCTCTACCTAACTAAATCGAGCAGAGTGTCACAGAATCAGCCTGCTCAATCTGCGCCGGAACAGCATGTGACCGGCGCAGACGGCGTGGCGGCCTTTTATAGGGGGGGGCGTGTACTACAGCCCCTGAGCTGTAATTGGCTACAGGCGTCCTGCCTGTAGCCAATTATGGCTCTTCGAGTTTCCGGGGCTGTGATTGGCCAAGCATGCGGGGTCACAGTGCATGCTTGGCCAATCATCAGCCAGCAATGCACTGCGCCGGCCGCGCCGGCCGCAATGCATTGCGGGGCCGCTCGCATCACACGAACGTGATGCGAGCGGCCAAAATAGTTCTGGGCTCGCCGAGCGAGCGAACGCCCGGTGCTCGATGCGAACGTGGGTTCGCATCGAGCACCGGGCCCATCCCTATTGTTGCATATACTGTTCTATATAAATATATTTACTTGACACTGTACATTTTTTATTGTCTTATTATTACTATTATATCATTTTTTTGTCATTATTATTATTCTTAGTAGTATATTCATATTATATTACTGTTAATAATAGTAATAAATAATATAAATCGTGAATAATAATAATAATAAATAATTTTCCTTTTGTGTCTTTTTTCAACCTGGCTAACTGTGTAACTGTGTATAATACTATTATATTATTGTTAATAATAGTAATAATAATACATTTTTTGGGATTAATAAAGTATTCTGAATCTGAATATTATTATTATATTATTTTATTATCTCTATTAACTTTGCTTGTATCACTTACTTTGTACAGTGCCTCAAGAAAATGATTGTGCTATATAAATAAATAATTATAGCAATAACAAAATGAATAAACAAATGAACGAACAGCAAATATATTCAAAGCAAAAAAAAAAAAAAGAGGTCAAATTTAACAAGTAATACAAAGTGTTAGCAAGTCTTGTCTCCTGCTCGCGTGTACAGTATCTAATGAGACCCGTCATAAAACCTGACCGATATTCAATTATCTGCCTGGTATAGCCATAAAACATCGATATTAAATCTGGCATAAAATCCACTTCCACCTTTATAGTTTTCCCCACCGCGCATTGAATCCAAGAAACTGTTTTCTTTCCTCCAGGCTGTTTCTCACTCTCAGAACACTGCAGAAAATCCTTTGTGAATTCCTTATTAATTTACAACCTGTTGATCTCCCCAGGTGCTGCTGGCACGGCACACGGGTCCCAGGGATCGCTGCCGCTCGGAAACAATGTATCTATATAAAGTCAGCCATTAGGCCAGGCCTTGCATATTTTCCAAAGTTTCCATTGAGCAATTTTTTATAATCGGCCCGGTACGGCGTGATTGAAGGGGCGCAAAGTTTCCAAATTATTTTATTATTCGTTTATTAAACGTCTTTACATGCCCAACTGGCGCCATGTTTAATCATCTTAGGCATTATGGGTGTATTTGTTGGTACGTTTGTCTCACTGGCAAAACAAGGTGTGGGGGGGGGTTTGACTTTGGTCCCCAAGTTTAGAGGGGTCCCTAGAAATTAGGAAAGCTGATCTGCAAACGATTTAAAAAAAAATATATGCATATCTGTATTCAGAGAACAGAAGAGATCTATAATAGACACTGGAAGAACAAGCACACAAGAATAGAAAAAAGCGCATGGTGATGGGAATTTTTTCTCTAAACATCCTCCAAAAAATCCCTTTAAATAAATTTGAAAAAAAAAAAGAGTTCAACTTTGTGTTTGTCAAGCAAATTTTTCCTAAGCAGCTCAATGCATAGGTGTTATTTAGAAATAATTTAATTAATTAGATCTAATTAGGTATTCTATATAAATTATGTATAATTGATTTATTTAGGTTCAGCAAAATGTATCCCACAGTGAAATGGGCACATTTCTGGCAAACTCCATTTTGCCGAAATCACTCCGCTTATCCTCACTAATAAAGAAGCCTGGTTACATCCTTTTTTTTATAGCAAGCACTGAAGCCAACTAATCATTTCATTGAACCCTTGGTGAGTTTTACTGAACCTCTCAAAGATCATGATTCAACAGGTTCAGGGGGACTATCTTTACATACACTATATTACCAAAAGTATTGGGATGCCTACCTTTACACCAGGGGTGCCCCACCAGTGGCCCGCGGAGCCCTCTGATGTGGCTCACGACCTCCTGCTCTGGGATTGAATAGAAAGAATACTGTTATTAAAGGTCAGTTTATTACTAAAATCACAGTGTGTATATGGGCATATCTTTTCTGCAGTGGTTACTGGGCTGCTTTCAAACTGATACCCAGGGGCAGAGCAGTTTACCTGCGGGTTACCTGCACTGAGCCATAGACTTCTATTATTACCTGCGAGTTTGGTGAGCTTTCTGAAAGTGCACCACACCTGCAGAATATAATAGAAGTCTATTGGAAACTGCAGGAAAGCCAAAGGTACACTGCGTTGCACACGTGGTGCGGGTAAACCGCAGCGCATCACTGTGAAACCAGCCTTGGACCCCTTTCACACGGTCAATCCGACAGTCTGATCAATTGGACCCCCCATTCACCTCTAAGTAGTGGCAGACATAAACCGACTTGTGTTCTACCTCCAATACGATCCACTAAAAAGTCTTGGACTGCGTCCGTGTCCGCTCTCTAAATGCAAAGTGGACACGGACGTCCACCCGCTCCACTCATTGTGACCCGCGACCGGTTACCAAGTCGCTTAAGTGGCCCTCGCTCTTCAAAAGTTTGGGCACCCCTGCTTTACACACACATGAACGTTAATGGCATACCAGTCTTATGCCCTGTACACACGATAGGATTTTCCGACAACAAAATCCATGGGGTTTTTTCCGACGGATGTTGGCTCAAACTTGTATTGCATACACACGGTCACACAATGTTGGTCGGAAATTCCGAACGTCAAGAACGCAGTGTCGTACAACATGTACGACGAGCTAAGAAAAATGAAGTTCAATAGCCAGTGCTGCTCTTCTGCTTGATTCCGAGCATGCGTGGCATTTTGTGGATCGGAATGGTGTACACATGATCAGAATTTCCGACAACGTATTTTGTTGTCGGAAAATTTGAGAACCAGATCTCAGATTTTGTGTGACAGAAATTCCTATGGAAAATGTGTGATGGAGCCTACACACGGTCGGAATTTCCGACAACAAGGTCCTATCACACATTTTCCATCAGAAAATCCTATCGTGTGTACAGGGCATTAGTCTGTAGGGTTCAATACTGAGTTGGCCCACAGTTTGCAGCTATAACAGCTTCAACTCTTCTAGGAAGGCCGTCCACAAGGTTTAGGAGTGTGTCTATGGAAATGTTTGACCATTCTTCCAGAAGTGCATTTGTGAGGTCAGGCACCAATGTTGGACGAGAAGGCCTGGCTAGCGGTCTTCACTCTATTTCATCCCAAAGGTGTTCTATCGGGTTGAGGTCAGGACTTTGTGCAGGCCAGTCAAGTTCCTCCACCCCAAACTCGCTCATCCATGTATTTAGGGACCTTGCTTTGTGCACTGGTGCGCAGTCATGTTGGAACAGGAAGGGGCCATCCCCAAACTGTTCCCACAAAGTTGGGAGCATTAAATTGTCCAAAATGTCTTGGTATGCTGACGCCTTAAGAGTTCCCTTCACTGGAACTAAGGGGCAAAGCCCAACCCCTTTAAAACAACCCCACACCATAATCCCCTCTCCACCAAATGATTTGGACCAGTGCACAAAGCAAGGTCAATAAATACATGGATGAGCGAGTTTGGGGTGAAGTAATGATGGGCTTGATGTTCGAGTCAAACGTAAGTTTGACTCGAACATCAGCTGCCGCTGTTGGGACGCTCGCGGGAAGTTCACCTGCCGCAGTGCACCCCATAATTCACTGCGAGATCACAGTGCATTGAAGGCTGCTGATTGGCCAAAGCATACACCTGACCAATCACAGCGCAATGTGCTGTGAGAGCCATGATTGGCCAAAGGCAGGGTGCCTTTGGCCAATCATGGCTCAGGGGCTAAGTCCATGCCCCACACTATATAAAGCTGCTTACACAGCGGCCGTGTATAGTGTGAATGAAGAGAGAGATTAGGCAGAGTAGTTATTGGATTGAGAGTGCAGTCAGTGTAGTATATAAAATACAGTGCAGAGTATATAGTGCAGTCAGTGTATTATATATAATACAGTGCAGACTATATAATACAGTGTAATGAAGTGGTTAAGGGGAACCCTATGACAGAATTAAGAAAAAAATTACATGGGGCCCCCCCCCAAAATCCACACCAGACCCTTATCCGAGCATTCAGCCTGGCAGGCCAGGAAGGGGGGGGGGGGGGTGAGCGAGTGCCCCCCCTCCTGAACCATACTAAGTTGCTTGTCCTCAACACATGACATCAGAAGGGGTTGTGGTCACCTGGTTACATCACCGGTTGGCCCCACCCATACCTATATAAGAGCTGTCAAAGCAAATTAGAGACAGCATTCGGTGGGAGGCCTCTCATGGAGGATGAAAGTTTTGCATTTTTGCTATTTTTCGGGTCCGTCGCGCAGCGTAATCGATGATGGATTGCATCAAGGGACACAATTTTTTTTTTTTTTTTAAAAGGACTTGTCAAAAACTGTCTCTTGTGGTTTTTACTTTGGTGAATGGGTAGGGGTATGATGTACCCAATACCCATTCACCTGGGGGGGGCTGGATCTGGGGGCCCCCTTGTTAAAAGGGGATTCCAGATTTCGATAAGCTCCCCCGCCCGCATTCCACGACAACCACCAGCCAGGGTTGTCAGGAAGAGGCCCTTGTCCCCATCAAAATGCACCCTCCTCATGTTGAGGGCAAGCAGCCTGGTATGGTTCAGGAGGGTGGGCTCGCTCGTGCCCCCCTTTCCAGGCCTGCCAGACTGCATGCTAAGATAAGGGTCTGGTGTGGATTTTGTGGGCGACTCCGCGGCCCACGCCAATTTTTTTTTACATTTTTGCACTTTTTTTTTCTTTTTTTTCATCTATAGAGCAAGTTTAAATGAAATTTTTTCCTTTACAAATGTAATTGTTGCTGTGGCATGTTCAACACATCACATAGATGCACCATTTTACAGACAGACTAAGGGGACCGCCCAGGCACGATATTTAAAGGAATATTTCATTTTTATTGTTTCACTTTAAGCATCAGTAAAATCACTGCTCCTTTAAAAACGATTGTTTAAAAAACTTTTTTATGGCAATAACTTGCATATGAGCCTTTAAAATGAGGACTTTGA
>CM053030.1:503067131-503098283 GCA_028564925.1 Lithobates sylvaticus
TTTCCGATCGTGTGTCGAGAATTCCGACGGACAAAGTGCCACGCATGCTCAGATCAAATTACGAGACCAAAGTTATTGGCTACTAACGTGAACGTAGTCCCGTCGTAACAAATGAACGTCACAACGCTCGGAATGATCAGCTTTTCCGATAACTTTGTCCGACCGTGTGTATGCAACACCAGTTTCGGACAAAGTCCTTCGGAAAAAATCCGACGGATTTTGTGGTCGGATTTTCTGACCGTGTGTACAGGGGCTTACTGTGAAGAAACCTTTCCATATTTGTAGATAAAATCTCTTTTCCTCTAGCCGTAAAGAGTGCCCCCTTGTGCTCAGTGTTGACCTTAAAGTGAATAACTCAACACCAAGTTCACTATATGGACCCCTTATATATTAATACATGGTGATCATATCCCCCCTTAATCTCCTCTTCTCAAGAGTGAATAAATTCAATTCCTCTAATCTTTCCTCATAGCTGAGCTCCTCCATGCCTCTTATCAGTTTGGTTGCCCTTCTCTGCACTTTCTCCAGTTCCCCAATATCCTTTTTGAGAACTGGTGCCCAAAACTGAACTGCATATTCCAGATGAGGTCTTACTAATGATTTGTACAGGGGGCAAAATGATATCTCTCCTAATACCTCTCCATACCTCTCCTAATACAAGAAAGGACTTTGCTCGCTTTGGAAATTGCAGCTTGACATTGCATGTTATTATTGAGCTTATGATCTACTGGTCAGATTAGAATACCTGACCAGTAGCTGCATCAGATCAGACATAGCCATTGTTTGGCCAACAATTTTCTTCCCTGCTCCTTCCATTTTTCAATAGAAGGGTGTTGGGAGGGAGCTGACAGGACCACCCACTAGAAACATTTTGTCTGGTTCTTCAGGAAAGAGCCAAAACATTTAAACAACGTATGACCAGCTTAATGTCCCGCGTTTTGGGGAGATGTTTTCTAACAGTGAAATCTCCCCACTGGGACATAGATGGCAAAAAATGATTGACATGGTTTTGAACCCTCCATACTGCGTCTAAAACTTTAAAAAAAATGTACGTTTTGACTATACATACATTGTAAGCAGGGCCCTGATTCGATGCCAGAAATTACCATGCTGGCCAAGGGCCCCCCCCCCCGTTGTCCTCCTGCGATAGGAAAGGGATTGGGTACACACACCTGTAACGTGGAGGAACTCCACCAACTTGGTCACTTACATTCTCCGGGCCTGAGGCCCACCTCCAGAACCATAATACACAGTTCTTTGCCTAAACACCCTTCACCTCTGACTCTTTAGTCCCCACATCAGTACACTGAACAGTTCAAGTCCACTATTAACATGAGATGACCACCCTACTCTTTCATTGCCCTCACTGTAGGTCCCCCCATAGGTGATTTCTCCAGGCCTACCCCGAAGGGTTCACTTCCTAAGGCTACAAGCTTACATGACATTATAATGGGGGTAGCCTCTTCTCATCACCCTTTGCTCCAGGCTCTTCCTGCTACAGAATATAAGGGATTAAGCTAGCCCTACCTGCCATATCCACGCAGAGGAGGTGTCTCCCTAAAAAACACTTCAAAGTGGTTCTAAAGGCAGAAGGCCTTTTACGTTAATGTATGCTGTGCATTAAGGTAATAAACCTTCTGTGTGCAGCACTCCAGCCCTACCTTATACTTACCTGAGCCCCATCTCAATCCAGTGATATTCAATGTGCATGAAAGCGGAGGCTCTCTTGTCTCTCTATCTTCTCATTGGCTTACACAGCAGTGGGAGCCATTCACTCATGCTGCTATTAATCACAACCAGTGAGCTAATGAGGCTAATGAGTGGGAGCCGAGCCACGCTCTGTGTCAATGGAAAATGTCCAGTCACATGGGCGTGGTTTGGAAGTGAGCCTGCTTGAATGCCCCCATAGCAAAAGGCAAGGGGGAGGAGCCAGGACCACCGGCAGGGGACCCAAAAAGAACAGGATGGGTGCTGCGTTGTTCAAAACCATTGCACCAAGCAGATAAGTATGAAATCTTGATCTCTTGTAGTGAATTTGATGGAAAAGCCATATGAAGGTTTCACTCACAACTGAGCTATTTGTTAATTTTGTAAAATAATGACTGCACTGGGGGGAATGTGACACTATCATTTGACCTCGTCATGGCTGACATGGTCAGATAGAACTGGGAGAAAAAAAAAAAAAAACTGTGGTTTCCAAGATTAGGAAGCCAGAAAAGTGGGGCTTATTGAGAAGTCATTTACGTCTTATATATAAATAATTATAAGTATCCAAAATTGTATGAAAAATTCATTTGATATATTTATTGAAAAAATAGTAATAAATTAATTAATTTAAATTACATCACATATATAGGAATTAAATTAAAGCACAACCATATGACTAAACATGATTACATGTGTTTTCTCGGTTCAATAATGAACCAGATCGAAAACAGACACACACTTGGGGGGACATATACAAACATGTAACATATAAAACAAATGTCGTCCGGACGCCAGGGAAGACTTGCAGTATATTATCCCACTAAACCCGTTGGGTTGTAACAAATTCGTTATAACAATAATGGGAGATATTCTCCCTTAATATCAAATATTTGTGGGATAAAAACTGGAAGTGCTCCACAGGTGGCTCGAGCCAAGTAGGGAGGGAAGGAAAGGGTAAGTGGAAGGGAAAGGGGGAGGGTGACCGCGGATAATGAACCTGATGTGCGCATTAATATCCAACCAAAGCAATCCTAATTGACTTATGTTGATGAAATACAGGTAGCGTCCAATTATTATTGTATTGATTTACATGTGTTTGTACCCAATGTTGTTTTTGTATTGGATGGTTCCCTTAACAGGGATTGTCCATACCGCTTGTTGTTTCACAAAAGCAGGTTGTGGGTATACGGAACAAATGGATCGTTCACTAAATCCTGTGTTTAGTTGGTGTGTATTTGCACCCACGGTTGTCTTATAACTGATGGTTCCCCTAACCGGGATTGTCCATGCTACTGTTTAACTCACAGAAAACAGATTGTGGGTGTACAAAGCAAGAATAAAGTCAGTTCAAATTATATTGGGATTGTATGGGATAGCCAGCATACGTTACCGCTTCCATTAACTCGATGTAGATCGTGGGCTATGAGATGTTTCAAAGGACCATCTTCGTTTGTGTGGGGAACCGGACCTCGCTGCTGGTAGAGCAAATCTCTATTGTCACTTCCGTAGTCTGCAGCGCTGTTACATTTTTCAGTAGCAGTTCCGTTTAGATGGGCAACATCTATCCGCCCTTGGTCTTTGGAGTGCGGTTTGCTGGTAGATGTCGGCTGGTTTTAAATGTCAGCCTGGCGCTCCGTTCAGTTCAGGGTCCCTTCAACCCGATGTTGCGGCTCGAGTACACCTGTGGGCTGTTACGTCCTGGCGTGCGTAGGACAGTGACGTCGACGCGTTTCACAAGGGGGTGTGTAGCTTCTTCTGGACGTTGTGATGGTGTCAGAGGGCTCCTTCTTATTGGTGTCCGGTCCTCGTTTACGCCCACCACTTTGAGCAGATCGCTCAATCGTGAAGGATTGCCCCATGTGTGTGGATATTTCCGTTACTTTAGGTAGTTGTTTTGGGTTTTATACTTTAGAAGCAGAATAGTACTCGTGCGAGTCATATATATTCATTTCTAAAGATCCATTAGAGTCTGTTTTCCATTCTGCATTGTAATGTCCATAATGGTCATATTGGTGATAACAATTACTATTGGTTTAATCATTAACAGACAGGTACTTCCCTTTCAGAGCCATATGTATATTTATTTGGCTCTGGAATACTTAGTAATGGCCTACATAAGGTGGTCGGAAGATGTGTAGATCAAAGAAAGTCTCTTGCCAATATCATTTGGTATTTTTGTAAAGGATCCCAGATAAATTCTGAGATCCTATGTGAGGCATAATTGATCAACACATAGACCGATCGAGATAAATGTCTTAGCATCTACATAGAAATCGACTGACAACATCTAATGCCTCTTGCGGGGGGAGGGGAAGGGTAGATTGAGGGAAAAAGGAGGATATGGGTATAGACAACATAATTACAGTCGCTTTGGAAAATGCATTAAGGTAGATGTTTCTATATCTAGAAATATATATATTATGTGTAAAATATCCTAATGCATTGTTAGATTCTATCCTGCTCTTTTTCATTCTTAAATAACTTATTTTTATAGGGTTAGAAAAGGTTGGAGGTTGAGGTCTGTGTTAAGGCCCATCGGATAGAGAGTACCGAGACGGAATATCCATCTCTTTTCCCGTTGTTGTAAAATCTGATCAAAGTCACCCCTACGTGGGGACAGATTTAGGGCATAGATACCTTTAACCTTCATACCTGCAAGCTTACCCTGATGAAATTTTGCGAAGTGTTTTGCTACTGGTTTCTCTGGATTCTTCTCCCCTATTTCCCTTATATGCTCTCCAATGCGGATCCTGAGCTGGCGCTTGGTTTTTCCTATGTATTTCTTATCACAAGGACAGGTAATCATGTATATGACTTTTGTTGTTGCGCAGTTGATCAAACTTTTAATTTTAAATGTATTTTCACCCCTGGAATCACTAAAAGTGTCCGTTCTGTGTATAAGTGGGCATATTTGGCAGTGTCCACAAGAGAACATGCCTTTTGTTCTGGGGAATTCTGACAGCCAGGATGTGTTTGGATTCCTTGTGTATTCTGATTGAATGAGTTCATCACCTAGATTACGTGCACGTTTGGCCACTAGTTTTGGTTCGGGGCCCACTATTTTAGCTATGCCGGGGGTGTTGAGGAGGATCTCCCAGTGTTTGTTTATTATTTTTCTCACTATTTCCCACTGTGTTCCAAATTCGGTAATAATTCGTACCGGACCCGTGTCCTGTTGGAACTCAGTGGATGTTTTTTGTTTGTGCTTAGGTCTATGTAGGAGTGACGTTCTATCACGACCTGCTGCTTTTTGTTTCGCTCTCCTTAGTTGTTTATGCGAGTAGCCCCGCTCTCTGAATCTGGCGTATAGATCTGAGCTCTCTCGTCTATAGCTTTCCGCACTAGAACAGTTTCGTTTAATGCGGAGAAACTGTCCTATGGGTATGCTATTTTTCTGCCATTGAGGATGGTGACTATCTGCCCTTAATAGTGTATTTGCAGATGTTTCCTTTCGGAAAGTATGTGTCCTGATTGTGGAGTTTTTAATGCCTATCGCCAGATCCAGGAAGGAGATCTCCTCGTGACTAAATGTAAATGTGAGTCTAATATTACGATCATTTTGATTCAGGATGGAGATAAATTCTTTTAATGTGGTTTCGTCTCCTCTCCATAGTACTAACACGTCATCAATGTACCTGAGCCAGGTGTGTACATGGCTCAGGTACATTGGCGAGGTGTATACCAGGTCCTCCTCCCATAGGCCCAGGTGTAGACATGCATAGGCTGGTGCCCATGGGGCACCCATCGAGGTGCCGTTAATCTGCTGATAATATTTATCCAGAAATTGAAAAAAGTTGTTCTTTAAAGCAAAAATAAGTAGGTCAACCACAAATTCATTCTGTGGTCCGCATCTTGGAAAATTTTTATCAAGAAATGACTTAATGGCTTTAATACCCCATTCATGAGGGATTGATGTATAAAGTGATTCTACATCGATTCCTACTAGAAGGAGATTTTCATGTACTTGGAGTTCAGCTAGATGTCCTAGGACATCTCCTGTGTCTTTGACAAAAGAATCAAGTCCAAAGACCATATCTTTGAGCATATTATCCAAAAGTTTGCCTATTCTTTCAAGTGGACCCTTAATGGCTGACACTATTGGTCTACCCGGGGGATTTAACAAAGATTTATGGACTTTAGGAATTATGTAAAATGTCGGGACATTGAATTCATCTACTTGAAGGTAGTTGAACTCTTTGTTGTTCAGGAGGCCTGCTTCTTTGGCTAATTTCAATTTGTCATTTAACTCTAGGACAAGGTTGGGGAAGGGGTCATGGGGGAGTTTTACATAAGTATTTTTATCTCCCAAAAGTCGGAAGACTTCTCTCTCATAGTTCCGACTGTCAAGTAGGACCACATTCCCCCCCTTGTCACTACGTTTTATGACAATATCCTTGGCTTCGGTCAGTTCTTTTATAGCCTTTCGTTCCTCACTAGTCAGATTATCATGTTGTTTTTGGTTCCAATCTATTTTGGCTAGATCAATCTGTATCATCTCTAGAAAGAGACTTAGATATTTATTTTTATTCAAGGAGGGCATTTTATTAGATTTAATGTTAAGGCTTGTTTGTCTTTTTGTCGGTCCTAGATTTGTTTCATTGGGCATATTTCCCCCTTCCTCCCACAGGGATTCAAGAATCTCCAGTGCTTCATCAAGCTGGTTGTTGGCATCAATAGCATCTTTATTATCTACTGTTGTAGGTTTACTAGCATGGAGAAATCGAAAGTATACCTTCCGGAGGAAGAGGGAAATATCCTTATACACTGTAAATTCATCCATTTGGCTTGTTGGGGAAAATGACATGCCTCGTTGTAGAAGTTTCTTATGTCTACTTGATAAATCAAATTTTGACAGGTTAATTATTTTTCTGTCGCTATCCTCTAATTTTTCCATTAATGGTTCTGTTGATTCCTCTGACTTCTCGTGCGTGCTTCGCCTTTGGTGGAGTTGCGAATTTGATCTTTTTTGGTCAGTGATTTGGGGGCTGATGTTTTGTATGAACTGGGTCTGTCTTTCTGCATCTGGTTTTTGTCCCCGTTCTCTGCCCCCTCCTTTTCTAAAAAAGTCACTGATTTTATTGTTTCCTCATCATCATTTTCGCTATTTGATCTATTCCCTCTTGAGGAGGATTTTTGATTTCCACGGCGGGCTCGACTTCGGCTTCGACGTGGTGTTAAATCGAAGATGTCCCCTTTTTCCCAATCGCCTAGGTCACGTCTAAATTTAGACTGCTTTGTAGTTTTTAAATTATGTTGAATTCTCTCTATTTCTTTTTTGAGGTTTTCATTTAACTTCAAAAACTCTTCTGTATTTTTATGGGGTTCAAGTCCTATCGAGCTTATAGTGATTGCTGCTGACAGCTCAGCAAGTTGAGTTTTTTCCTCCTCAACTATCAGTTGCATGACTGCAACCCCATGATTTATACATAGAATTTTCCATTTCTCTAGGAAATTCTGGCTATGTAAATGTTCAGCTGGAACTACTTTGTCGCGAAGGCCTCTGGGGATAATTTTATTTTCTATATATGTTTCGAGGAAACATATGTCCCATTTCCTATTGAGATGTTTAATGATTAATTTTTTGTGTTCTTTAAAGCGTGTTTTTATTTCTTCTTCTTTCGATGGTGTAGCAACTGTATCCTTATTAAATGCTTGACTAATTTCCTGATCAATATCCTCTCCGATAACAAATGCCATACCGAAGTTGGAGATATCAGGATAGTTTACCCAGACCACTAATGTCTATAAAGTATACGGAAAAGAGGAACTAGTGATACGGTGTGCTAAAAACTTAAACAGGAATGCCTCCAGAAAGGATCACCGGTGATCCCAATATAGCTAGTGAAAATAGGAAGAGCAAAGGTGAGGCTTGTTGTGTATATGTGATTTAAGACCTTGATTTATACTGTTGACTAATCAACCCCTAAGCATATAGAGAAAAAAAAACTGTGGTTTCCAAGATTAGGAAGCCAGAAAAGTGGGGCTTATTGAGAAGTCATTTACGTCTTATATATAAATAATTATAAGTATCCAAAATTGTATGAAAAATTCATTTGATATATTTATTGAAAAAATAGTAATAAATTAATTAATTTAAATTACATCACATATATAGGAATTAAATTAAAGCACAACCATATGACTAAACATGATTACATGTGTTTTCTCGGTTCAATAATGAACCAGATCGAAAACAGACACACACTTGGGGGGACATATACAAACATGTAACATATAAAACAAATGTCGTCCGGACGCCAGGGAAGACTTGCAGTATATTATCCCACTAAACCCGTTGGGTTGTAACAAATTCGTTATAACAATAATGGGAGATATTCTCCCTTAATATCAAATATTTGTGGGATAAAAACTGGAAGTGCTCCACAGGTGGCTCGAGCCAAGTAGGGAGGGAAGGAAAGGGTAAGTGGAAGGGAAAGGGGGAGGGTGACCGCGGATAATGAACCTGATGTGCGCATTAATATCCAACCAACGCAATTCTAATTGACTTATGTTGATGAAATACAGGTAGCGTCCAATTATTATTGTATTGATTTACATGTGTTTGTACCCAATGTTGTTTTTGTATTGGATGGTTCCCTTAACAGGGATTGTCCATACCGCTTGTTGTTTCACAAAAGCAGGTTGTGGGTATACGGAACAAATGGATCGTTCACTAAATCCTGTGTTTAGTTGGTGTGTATTTGCACCCACGGTTGTCTTATAACTGATGGTTCCCCTAACCGGGATTGTCCATGCTACTGTTTAACTCACAGAAAACAGATTGTGGGTGTACAAAGCAAGAATAAAGTCAGTTCAAATTATATTGGGATTGTATGGGATAGCCAGCATACGTTACCGCTTCCATTAACTCGATGTAGATTGTGGGCTATGAGATGTTTCAAAGGACCATCTTCGTTTGTGTGGGGAACCGGACCTCGCTGCTGGTAGAGCAAATCTCTATTGTCACTTCCGTAGTCTGCAGCGCTGTTACATTTTTCAGTAGCAGTTCCGTTTAGATGGGCAACATCTATCCGCCCTTGGTCTTTGGAGTGCGGTTTGCTGGTAGATGTCGGCTGGTTTTAAATGTCAGCCTGGCGCTCCGTTCAGTTCAGGGTCCCTTCAACCCGATGTTGCGGCTCGAGTACACCTGTGGGCCGTTACGTCCTGGCGTGCGTAGGACAGTGACGTCGACGCGTTTCACAAGGGGGTGTGTAGCTTCTTCTGGACGTTGTGATGGTGTCAGAGGGCTCCTTCTTATTGGTGTCCGGTCCTCGTTTACGCCCACCACTTTGAGCAGATCGCTCAATCGTGAAGGATTGCCCCATGTGTGTGGATATTTCCGTTACTTTAGGTAGTTGTTTTGGGTTTTATACTTTAGAAGCAGAATAGTACTCGTGCGAGTCATATATATTCATTTCTAAAGATCCATTAGAGTCTGTTTTCCATTCTGCATTGTAATGTCCATAATGGTCATATTGGTGATAACAATTACTATTGGTTTAATCATTAACAGACAGGTACTTCCCTTTCAGAGCCATATGTATATTTATTTGGCTCTGGAATACTTAGTAATGGCCTACATAAGGTGGTCGGAAGATGTGTAGATCAAAGAAAGTCTCTTGCCAATATCATTTGGTATTTTTGTAAAGGATCCCAGATAAATTCTGAGATCCTATGTGAGGCATAATTGATCAACACATAGACCGATCGAGATAAATGTCTTAGCATCTACATAGAAATCGACTGACAACATCTAATGCCTCTTGCGGGGGGAGGGGAAGGGTAGATTGAGGGAAAAAGGAGGATATGGGTATAGACAACATAATTACAGTCGCTTTGGAAAATGCATTAAGGTAGATGTTTCTATATCTAGAAATATATATATTATGTGTAAAATATCCTAATGCATTGTTAGATTCTATCCTGCTCTTTTTCATTCTTAAATAACTTATTTTTATAGGGTTAGAAAAGGTTGGAGGTTGAGGTCTGTGTTAAGGCCCATCGGATAGAGAGTACCGAGACGGAATATCCATCTCTTTTCCCGTTGTTGTAAAATCTGATCAAAGTCACCCCTACGTGGGGACAGATTTAGGGCATAGATACCTTTAACCTTCATACCTGCAAGCTTACCCTGATGAAATTTTGCGAAGTGTTTTGCTACTGGTTTCTCTGGATTCTTCTCCCCTATTTCCCTTATATGCTCTCCAATGCGGATCCTGAGCTGGCGCTTGGTTTTTCCTATGTATTTCTTATCACAAGGACAGGTAATCATGTATATGACTTTTGTTGTTGCGCAGTTGATCAAACTTTTAATTTTAAATGTATTTTCACCCCTGGAATCACTAAAAGTGTCCGTTCTGTGTATAAGTGGGCATATTTGGCAGTGTCCACAAGAGAACATGCCTTTTGTTCTGGGGAATTCTGACAGCCAGGATGTGTTTGGATTCCTTGTGTATTCTGATTGAATGAGTTCATCACCTAGATTACGTGCACGTTTGGCCACTAGTTTTGGTTCGGGGCCCACTATTTTAGCTATGCCGGGGGTGTTGAGGAGGATCTCCCAGTGTTTGTTTATTATTTTTCTCACTATTTCCCACTGTGTTCCAAATTCGGTAATAATTCGTACCGGACCCGTGTCCTGTTGGAACTCAGTGGATGTTTTTTGTTTGTGCTTAGGTCTATGTAGGAGTGACGTTCTATCACGACCTGCTGCTTTTTGTTTCGCTCTCCTTAGTTGTTTATGCGAGTAGCCCCGCTCTCTGAATCTGGCGTATAGATCTGAGCTCTCTCGTCTATAGCTTTCCGCACTAGAACAGTTTCGTTTAATGCGGAGAAACTGTCCTATGGGTATGCTATTTTTCTGCCATTGAGGATGGTGACTATCTGCCCTTAATAGTGTATTTGCAGATGTTTCCTTTCGGAAAGTATGTGTCCTGATTGTGGAGTTTTTAATGCCTATCGCCAGATCCAGGAAGGAGATCTCCTCGTGACTAAATGTAAATGTGAGTCTAATATTACGATCATTTTGATTCAGGATGGAGATAAATTCTTTTAATGTGGTTTCGTCTCCTCTCCATAGTACTAACACATCATCAATGTACCTGAGCCAGGTGTGTACATGGCTCAGGTACATTGGCGAGGTGTATACCAGGTCCTCCTCCCATAGGCCCAGGTGTAGACATGCATAGGCTGGTGCCCATGGGGCACCCATCGAGGTGCCGTTAATCTGCTGATAATATTTATCCAGAAATTGAAAAAAGTTGTTCTTTAAAGCAAAAATAAGTAGGTCAACCACAAATTCATTCTGTGGTCCGCATCTTGGAAAATTTTTATCAAGAAATGACTTAATGGCTTTAATACCCCATTCATGAGGGATTGATGTATAAAGTGATTCTACATCGATTCCTACTAGAAGGAGATTTTCATGTACTTGGAGTTCAGCTAGATGTCCTAGGACATCTCCTGTGTCTTTGACAAAAGAATCAAGTCCAAAGACCATATCTTTGAGCATATTATCCAAAAGTTTGCCTATTCTTTCAAGTGGACCCTTAATGGCTGACACTATTGGTCTACCCGGGGGATTTAACAAAGATTTATGGACTTTAGGAATTATGTAAAATGTCGGGACATTGAATTCATCTACTTGAAGGTAGTTGAACTCTTTGTTGTTCAGGAGGCCTGCTTCTTTGGCTAATTTCAATTTGTCATTTAACTCTAGGACAAGGTTGGGGAAGGGGTCATGGGGGAGTTTTACATAAGTATTTTTATCTCCCAAAAGTCGGAAGACTTCTCTCTCATAGTTCCGACTGTCAAGTAGGACCACATTCCCCCCCTTGTCACTACGTTTTATGACAATATCCTTGGCTTCGGTCAGTTCTTTTATAGCCTTTCGTTCCTCACTAGTCAGATTATCATGTTGTTTTTGGTTCCAATCTATTTTGGCTAGATCAATCTGTATCATCTCTAGAAAGAGACTTAGATATTTATTTTTATTCAAGGAGGGCATTTTATTAGATTTAATGTTAAGGCTTGTTTGTCTTTTTGTCGGTCCTAGATTTGTTTCATTGGGCATATTTCCCCCTTCCTCCCACAGGGATTCAAGAATCTCCAGTGCTTCATCAAGCTGGTTGTTGGCATCAATAGCATCTTTATTATCTACTGTTGTAGGTTTACTAGCATGGAGAAATCGAAAGTATACCTTCCGGAGGAAGAGGGAAATATCCTTATACACTGTAAATTCATCCATTTGGCTTGTTGGGGAAAATGACATGCCTCGTTGTAGAAGTTTCTTATGTCTACTTGATAAATCAAATTTTGACAGGTTAATTATTTTTCTGTCGCTATCCTCTAATTTTTCCATTAATGGTTCTGTTGATTCCTCTGACTTCTCGTGCGTGCTTCGCCTTTGGTGGAGTTGCGAATTTGATCTTTTTTGGTCAGTGATTTGGGGGCTGATGTTTTGTATGAACTGGGTCTGTCTTTTTGCATCTGATTTTTGTCCCCGTTCTCTGCCCCCTCCTTTTCTAAAAAAGTCACTGATTTTATTGTTTCCTCATCATCATTTTCGCTATTTGATCTATTCCCTCTTGAGGAGGATCTTCGATTTCCACGGCGGGCTCGACTTCGGCTTCGACGTGGTGTTAAATCGAAGATGTCCCCTTTTTCCCAATCGCCTAAGTCACGTCTGAATTTAGACTGCTTTGTAGTTTTTAAATTATGTTGAATTCTCTCTATTTCTTTTTTGAGGTTTTCATTTAACTTCAAAAACTCTTCTGTATTTTTATGGGGTTCAAGTCCTATCGAGCTTATAGTGATTGCTGCTGACAGCTCAGCAAGTTGAGTTTTTTCCTCCTCAACTATCAGTTGCATGACTGCAACCCCATGATTTATACATAGAATTTTCCATTTCTCTAGGAAATTCTGGCTATGTAAATGTTCAGCTGGAACTACTTTGTCGCGAAGGCCTCTGGGGATAATTTTATTTTCTATATATGTTTCGAGGAAACATATGTCCCATTTCCTATTGAGATGTTTAATGATTAATTTTTTGTGTTCTTTAAAGCGTGTTTTTATTTCTTCTTCTTTCGATGGTGTAGCAACTGTATCCTTATTAAATGCTTGACTAATTTCCTGATCAATATCCTCTCCGATAACAAATGCCATACCGAAGTTGGAGATATCAGGATAGTTTACCCAGACCACTAATGTCTATAAAGTATACGGAAAAGAGGAACTAGTGATACGGTGTGCTAAAAACTTAAACAGGAATGCCTCCAGAAAGGATCACCGGTGATCCCAATATAGCTAGTGAAAATAGGAAGAGCAAAGGTGAGGCTTGTTGTGTATATGTGATTTAAGACCTTGATTTATACTGTTGACTAATCAACCCCTAAGCATATAGAGAAAAAAAAACTGTGGTTTCCAAGATTAGGAAGCCAGAAAAGTGGGGCTTATTGAGAAGTCATTTACGTCTTATATATAAATAATTATAAGTATCCAAAATTGTATGAAAAATTCATTTGATATATTTATTGAAAAAATAGTAATAAATTAATTAATTTAAATTACATCACATATATAGGAATTAAATTAAAGCACAACCATATGACTAAACATGATTACATGTGTTTTCTCGGTTCAATAATGAACCAGATCGAAAACAGACACACACTTGGGGGGACATATACAAACATGTAACATATAAAACAAATGTCGTCCGGACGCCAGGGAAGACTTGCAGTATATTATCCCACTAAACCCGTTGGGTTGTAACAAATTCGTTATAACAATAATGGGAGATATTCTCCCTTAATATCAAATATTTGTGGGATAAAAACTGGAAGTGCTCCACAGGTGGCTCGAGCCAAGTAGGGAGGGAAGGAAAGGGTACGTGGAAGGGAAAGGGGGAGGGTGACCGCGGATAATGAACCTGATGTGCGCATTAATATCCAACCAAAGCAATCCTAATTGACTTATGTTGATGAAATACAGGTAGCGTCCAATTATTATTGTATTGATTTACATGTGTTTGTACCCAATGTTGTTTTTGTATTGGATGGTTCCCTTAACAGGGATTGTCCATACCGCTTGTTGTTTCACAAAAGCAGGTTGTGGGTATACGGAACAAATGGATCGTTCACTAAATCCTGTGTTTAGTTGGTGTGTATTTGCACCCACGGTTGTCTTATAACTGATGGTTCCCCTAACCGGGATTGTCCATGCTACTGTTTAACTCACAGAAAACAGATTGTGGGTGTACAAAGCAAGAATAAAGTCAGTTCAAATTATATTGGGATTGTATGGGATAGCCAGCATACGTTACCGCTTCCATTAACTCGATGTAGATCGTGGGCTATGAGATGTTTCAAAGGACCATCTTCGTTTGTGTGGGGAACCGGACCTCGCTGCTGGTAGAGCAAATCTCTATTGTCACTTCCGTAGTCTGCAGCGCTGTTACATTTTTCAGTAGCAGTTCCGTTTAGATGGGCAACATCTATCCGCCCTTGGTCTTTGGAGTGCGGTTTGCTGGTAGATGTCGGCTGGTTTTAAATGTCAGCCTGGCGCTCCGTTCAGTTCAGGGTCCCTTCAACCCGATGTTGCGGCTCGAGTACACCTGTGGGCCGTTACGTCCTGGCGTGCGTAGGACAGTGACGTCGACGCGTTTCACAAGGGGGTGTGTAGCTTCTTCTGGACGTTGTGATGGTGTCAGAGGGCTCCTTCTTATTGGTGTCCGGTCCTCGTTTACGCCCACCACTTTGAGCAGATCGCTCAATCGTGAAGGATTGCCCCATGTGTGTGGATATTTCCGTTACTTTAGGTAGTTGTTTTGGGTTTTATACTTTAGAAGCAGAATAGTACTCGTGCGAGTCATATATATTCATTTCTAAAGATCCATTAGAGTCTGTTTTCCATTCTGCATTGTAATGTCCATAATGGTCATATTGGTGATAACAATTACTATTGGTTTAATCATTAACAGACAGGTACTTCCCTTTCAGAGCCATATGTATATTTATTTGGCTCTGGAATACTTAGTAATGGCCTACATAAGGTGGTCGGAAGATGTGTAGATCAAAGAAAGTCTCTTGCCAATATCCAATATGCCAATATAATAGAACTGGGAACCTGACTTATCAGACCACCGCAGACCACCACAGCAGTTGACTGATACAAAGGGAAACCAGCATGTGCAAAACTGAAATATCAATTCATACGTGTCATCATTGAAGAAGATATGCATGTTTTTCGACTGTGAATAAAATAAAGCCACATATGTTTTCTCATTCTAAAGCTCGGAAGCGCCGTTGAACCAGCTGTTTTTGAAAGTACACAAATCTGCTAAGCCGCAGTTGGGTAACTGTTAAATGTTAAAACGTGGAATGATCAGCACATAGCAGATGGCCTGGGAACAGGTTAGGAAATGGCAGCTTTAATACCACCAGACTACGACGTTCTCTTCCACTGCACTATAAGCAGACGGGGTGAATAATGAAGACTCTATATTAATCGTGTAAATCCCAACATTATTAAATTGATTCATCTGGGGCTTCTCAATATATGTGGAGCTGTTCCTGTACTCCGAGAAAGACAGCCCTCACTTGGTGCCAAAGCGTCTCTCATTAAAGCACACTGCTTTATTGGCTGTGACCTCCATGCTTGCATTGTAGAATGGGAGGAATAAAAATTAATCTTTCAGAATTATTCTGAATATCAGCAGGAGGAAATATGAAGGTAGAACTCCACTCAAATGTACAAACTTTGTTCTTATAGAGCCCCGGTGCCCAACCTGTGGCCTGGGGGCCACATAAAAAACCCTTTGGCACTTTTGTGCTGCCCTCGGGCCCCTGCAGACACTAATCTGTGTTTCCCTATTGCCCCGTTATAGCAGTGATCTTAAGCAGTCCTGTGTAATGTGTTTCCAGTCTACGGCGGTCCCTGGAATCATGTCCCTAGACTCCAACAACTCCTATATCAAATCCATGATAGTCTTGTGTAGCATGTCTGCAGTCTCTGACCATCTTTTTTATCATGCCCATAGTCCCCGACTATCTCTCCTATCATGTCCATAATCTCTGACCATCTTCTGTTTCATGTCCATAGTCTCTGACCATCTCTTATATCATGTCTTCTGTCTCGACTATCTCTTGCATCATGTCCATAGTCTCTGGCCATCTCTTGTATCATGTCCATAGTCTCTGACCATCTCTTGCATCATGCCCATAGTCTCTGGCCATCTCTTGTATTATGTCCACAGTCCCTGGTCATCTCTTGTATCATGTCCATAATCTCTGGACTTCTTCTGTTTCACCTCCATAGTCTCTGACCATGTCTGGACCATGTCCAGTGTCCACAGTCTTTGACCATCTCTTGTATCATGTCTTCAGTCTCTGGCCATCTCTTGTATCATGTCTTCAGTTTCCTACCATCTCTTGTATCATGTCCATAATCTCTGGACTTTTGTTTTATGTCCATAGTCTCTGACTATCTCTTGTACCATGTCCACAGTCTCTGACCATCTCTTGTATCATGTCCATAGTCTCTGACCATCTCTTGCATCATACCCATAGTCTTTGGCCATCTATTGTATCATGTCCACAGTCCCTGGCTATCTCTTATATCATGTCCATAATCTCTGGACTTCTTCTGTTTCACCTCCATAGTCTCTGACCATCTCTTGGACCATGTCCAGTGTCCACAGTCTTTGACCATCTCTTGTATCATGTCTTCAGTCTCTGGCCATCTCTTGTATCATGTCTTCAGTTTCCTACCATCTCTTGTATCATGTCCATAATCTCTGGACTTTTGTTTTATGTCCATAGTCTCTGACTATCTCTTGTACCATGTCCACAGTCTCTGACCATCTCTTGTATCATGTCCATAGTCTCTGACCATCTCTTGCATCATACCCATAGTCTTTGGCCATCTATTGTATCATGTCCACAGTCCCTGGCTATCTCTTATATCATGTCCATAATCTCTGGACTTCTTCTGTTTCACCTCCATAGTCTCTGACCATCTCTTGGACCATGTCCAGTGTCCACAGTCTTTGACCATCTCTTGTATCATGTCTTCAGTCTCTGGCCATCTTGTGTATCATGTCCATAGTCTCTGGCCATCTCTTGTATCATGTCTTCAGTCTCCGACCATCTCTTATATCATGTCCATAATCCCTGGACTTCTTCTGTTTCATGTCCATAGTCTCTGTCCATCTCTTGTATTATGGTTGCCTTCTCTGAACATTTCTTGTATGACGCCCCTTTGGATGAATATTCACACAATTTTTGTGCAGCCTTTTGGTGATGTCAGGGGCCATACTTGAGCCCCCACCCCGTATCAAAAGAAATGATCACTAGTGATATAGAGGGTAATTTAAAAACTGTTAAAGATATTGTCAGCTGTGTCAAAAGTAATATCATGTTATTCTTTAAACGGCATGTATACTGGAGAGATGTTGTATACATTTTCTTCATTAATTCGAGCAGAACTTTGCCCTCTTAAACAAAAATGTGTGAATAACTTTTTTTTAATTTCCATAATAGCTTTTTAATTGGAGTTTTTTCAAGATACAACATCAAACACAGCAGAGATGGGTACAAGACAGTTTCAGGAGGATTGACCTAAAGCCTCTACTTAAATATTAGTAGCTCTCCCCTACCTTGTGTCTATTTGCCCCATGTTAGCATGGGGTCCACCATAGCATTTGTAGTGGCAGAGCAGTGTAGGACTGGCCATAAGAGGAATTACTTTGACGCAGTTGGCCAGTTAGACATGCATTGCAATCCGTGTGATCTAAAAATCCCTGTTTTTCATTGCATAGTTTGCTGGAAAGGGTGTATAGCAGTGTGCAGAGGGTCATCCAAAATTTGTAGTGTTAACATGTGGTCACGCCCCTTTAGCACCCAATAGTTTAACCACTTCCCGACCGCCACACACACATATAAGTCGGCAGAATGGCACAGACAGGCAAATGGGCATACACGTACGTCCCTTTAAATTTGCCGCCGTGCCATCGCGTGCGCGCCGGTCGGGACCTCTGTGAGTCTGATCTTCATACCCGCGATCGCCTCACGGGGAGGAAGAACGGGGAGATGCTAAAGTAAACAAGCATCTCCTCGTTTTGCCTAGCAACAGTGTCACTGATCTCTGCTCCCTGTGATTGGAGCAGAGATAAGTGATGTGTACAACACAGCCACGCCCCCCACAGTTAGCAACATGCCCCTAGGGCACACTTAACCCCTACACTGCCATCTAGTGGTTAAACCCTTCACTGCCAGTGTCATTTACACAGGAATCAGTGCATTTGTATAGCACTGATTACTGTATAAATGACAATGGTCCCAAAAATGTGTCAAAAATGTCCGATGTGTCTGCCATAATGTCGCAGTCACAATAAAAATCGCTGCTCGCCGCCATTACTAGTAAAAAAAAAAATATTAATAAAAATGCCATAAAACTATCCCCCATTTTGTAAACGCTATAACTTTTGCGCAAACCAATCAATAATCGCTTATTGCATTATTTTTTTACCAAAAATATGTAGAAGAATACGTATCGTCCTAAACTGAGGCAAAAAAATGTTTTTTATACATTTTTTGGGGGATATTTATTATAGCAAAAAGTAAAAAATAATGCATTTTTTTTCAAAATTGTCGTTATTTTTTTGTTTATAGCGCAAAAAATAAAATCCGCAGGGGTGATCAAATACCACCAAAAAAAAAGGTCTATTTGTGGGGAAAAAAAGGACGTCAATTTTGTTTGGGAGCCACATTTTGCAGGACCGCGCAATTGTCAGTTAAAGCGTTGCAGTGCCGAATCGCAAAAAGTGGTCTGGTCTTAAGCCAGCAAAATGGTCCGGTCTGAAAGTGGTTAAATGCATGTACAAGCTATTTGGATTTGAGCACAGGTATATCTTCTTTCTGTATTTTTACGGCGCAGAATGAGGCATGGTAAGTCAGTAATGGGTCAAAGATCAGCTGCAGGGAGACCACGGGAAATATTGGGCACTGGTCCTTTGCCTTTTCCGTTCTTATTTTAGGAACAGGCTTCACAGTACAGGTCCTCTTTTGCAGGTAGACATCTCTTGTGTGACTGACTGATTTTTTTTCTCTACTAGATTTCCCTTTGAAATTAACTGTTATTTTCTCTGGTTCCTTTTAATATTTTAGTGAGCATTTTAGCGAGAGCCAAATGTATATATGTAAATATGAAACAGGTGTAATCTTATGTGGCATGTATACTTTTTTTTTTCCTTTCTCTTTTACGATCAGGATTTCATTACAGGAAAATGAAATTCACCTTTGATGGGTTCATTTTAGTGTTACTACTTGAAATTCAATAGTCATGTCGTGAATATCAGTCAAAATAAGTACCTTCTACATTCTCTGAGTGTGCAAGATAACTTCACCGTATCTAGGAGATGCTCATTGCAATGATGCATTGAGGGCTCCGGCTTAAAAATAGAGGTATAAAAATAACAGTTATTAATATCTTTTATGAAAAGACTTTGTAAACCACTAGATGTACTTAAAGTGGATGAATCACTAAAATTCACTAAGTCGGGAGGGTTCATATCACCATTACCAAATCACATTACTAGTTTAATTATTATACAGGATTTATATAGCCGCAACAGTTCGCAAAGCGCTTTACAATATGAAGGGAGACAGTACAGTTACAGTACAATTCAAGAAAAGAGGGTTTGGAAGGCCCTAGTTCCAAGAGATTACAATCTAAAATGGAGAGGCAAGTGGTACAAAAGGTAATCACTGTATGGGGATGAATTGAATGAGAGATAAGCAAAATAAGATAAGCAAGATAAGCTTTCATGCAGTGATTCATTTTCAAGGATCACCTAAAGGTGGGCCGAGTAGAAAATAGCCAGGTAGGCTGGAGTAGGGAGCTCCAGAAGATGGGAGAGGCTCTGAAAAAGTCCTAGAGGTAGACATGGGAAGAGTTCACAAAGGAGCCAGAGAGCCGAAAGTCTTGGAAGGAGTGTAGAGGTCAGTTTGGGTAATATTTTGAGAAGACGTTGGTGGTATGGCTTGGGGAAGACTTGTGGTTAGCTTTGTATGTTCTTGTTAATAATTTGAATTGTATTCAATGAACATTCGGTACACAGTGCAGGGATCAGCACAGAGGAATGGAGGACACTAAAGGATTGGAGAAGCTCTGGAGAAGCTCTGGAGACAAGCATAGGAGCAGGTAATGAGGGAGATACAGTTCCTTGGAAAAAGTATTCATAACCCTTTACATTTTTCACATTTTGTCACGTTACAACCAAAAACGTGAATGTATTTTATTGGGATTTTATGTGATAGACCAACACAAAGTGGCACATAATTGTGAAATGGAAGGAAAATGATAAATAGTTTTCCAATTTTTTTACAAATAAATATCTGAAAAGTGTGGTGTGCATTTGTATTCGGCCCCCTTTACTCTAATACCCCCAACTAAAATGTAGTGGAACCAATTGACTTCAGAAGTCACCTAATTAAAAAATAGAGTTCCCCAGTGTGTTTTTTAATTTCAGTATAAATATAGCTGTTCTGTGATGCCCTCAGAGGTTTGTTAATGAACAAACAGCATCATGAAGGCAAAGGAATACAACTAGGGATAACATTGTTGAGAAGTTTAAAGCAGGGTTGAGTTTTAAAAAAATATCCCAAACTTTGAACATCTCATGGGGCACTGCTCAATCCATCATCTAAAAATCGAAAGAGTATGGCACAACTGCAAACCTACCAAGACATGGCCGTCCACCTAAGCTGACAGGCCGGGCAAGGAGAGAATTCATCAGAGATGCAGCCAAGAGGCCCATGGGAACTCTGGAGGAGCTACAGAGATTCACAGCTCAGGTGGGAGAATCTGTCCACAGGACAACTATTAGTCGTGCACTCTGCAAATCTGGCCTTTATGGAAGAGTGGTAAGAAGGAAGCCATTGTTAAAAGAAAGCCATAAGAAATCCTGTTTGCAGTTTGCTGGTCAGAGTTGATGTGAAGATAGATGGAGCCAAATACAGGGCAATCTTATGCCCTGTACACACGACTGATTTTGCCATCGGAATAAACTCTGAAGGTTTTTCCGACGGAGTTCCGACGGAATTCTGCTCAAGCTGTCTTGCAATTTTTGCTGTGCAGCACCCTTCTAGTTAGGTGCGAGAATGGTAGGTATATTTAGTCCTTTTGGGCACTTCTGTAATCAGCGGAGCAGTTGCTGATAGTTTTGGACTGATCAGAGTATCATGGGCTGCAGGTTTGATTGCTTATGCTTGCCTTCTGGAAGATTTCAGAACATAGGAGTGGAGCAGGTCAAATGATCAGTTGTAATATTTATGGGAGTGAAGAGATGTCACCAGCACACTAAGGATTCCTCAAGAAGAGTCCAAATCTTTATTTTCATGGTCACATGGTGCACATAAGGCAATGTTTCGGACCGATGCAGGGCCCCTTTGAAGTGATCTCTTCACTTGGATTGTGTACGGTTCCAGGTCATTGCAGCACTCACTATTACTAAATAGCCATCAAGATGTGTGCATGGGAAAAATTGCATTTTAATATTTATGGGGTCTCACCCAGTACCTGGGGAAGTGTACACAGTATGTGGCTGCAGAGCAGATAAATAGCCTGGGGTCTAGAGCAGTCTTATTCTTGTCCAGGGGGGAGGAGTTCCCAGCCTAAAGGGCTGCTGCCCTTTAAGGAAGCCCAGCTTATGTTTGGCATGTGCTCATTGGGTTCCTGGTTATGCGAGAGCTGGTAGGCCTGCTTTGCTAAACATCTTTGGAATTAATCAAGGGATTTCCCTGAGGATATGGTCTGGAGAGTTCACTGGAGAAATGTCTGTCTGATATGGGAAGGAGGCATTCAAGTATCCAGGGACATTGTGAGCGTAGAACTGAGGGTAGGACCCTAGTGACTGTAGCTGCTTCTATCCATTGTGCATCAACTCTAGTGTTTGCCTGGCCTGGTGCATTACTTATGGTGTCTCAGTACTATCCATAACCCTTGGATCCTATTACAGAGACTAGTCTAAAGCCCCATACACACGGTCGGATTTTCCGATGGATTCTGTCCTATCAGACAATGTTGTCGGAAATTCCGACTGTGTGTAGGCACCATCGGACAGTTTCCATCGGATTGTCCGACGGACAAAGTCCTATCTCCTGCTGGATAGATTTTTTGACAACAAGGTCCGATCACACCAAATCCGATCGTGTGTAGCGAATTCCGACGGACAAAGTGCTACGCATGCTCAGATCACATTACAAGACCAAAGCTATTGGCTACTAGCCTCTACGTAGTCCCGTCGTAGGCAACAAACGTCACCACGTTCAGAATGATCGGATTTTCCGACAACTTTGTCCGACCATGTGTACGCAAAACGAACATCGGACAAAGTACGACGGACATGATCCGACGGACCTGGTCCTCGGATAATCCGAGCGTGTGTATGGGGCTTTAGAAGCAGTGACAAAGTGAAGAGTGTCCTCTGGTTACAGTTCAGTGTCCATGGAGTATCCCACAGCTCCCAATGCCCTATCAAAGTTTATTCAGCAATAAATATTACAAAGGGTAAACCCCTAGACCAGGGATGGCGAACCTTGGCACCCCAGATGTTTTGGAACTACATTTTCCATGATACTCAAATACACTACAGAGTGCATGAGCATCATGGAAAATGTAGTTCCAAAACATCTGGGGTGCCAAGGTTCGCCATAACTGCCCTAGACTGTTCATTGAACCAGAGAAAGTGAATGTTGCTGTGTGCCTGGCTGCAGCTGCACTAATCTGTTAGAGAAACCTGTGGCAAATCAGCATCAGTCACAGGGGTGAACACTACAGTTGCATCATCATTCAATGTATCTCTTTGAAAGCAAAAAAATAAGTATATTCATGCAATGAAAAGAAAGAAATGCAACATAATAAACCATCCTGTACAAAATGCTGATACCACATCCAAAAAAACAGTAAGAACAGTAACTAATTGTATCAGCGTATTAAAATCAATACTCGTCTTATGTGTCATAAAATGTTTTTGTCTAGTTTGGATAATTTTTACAGTGGTAATACGCTGATGTAATAATAGAGTCTTTTGGTTTAAAATTAATAATAAAAGTATTCATAAAAAAATCCCTTAGCCTTTTAAATCATATATTTCTTTGTAGTTATCAGAAAAGTCATTTAATTGAAAGGCAGTCTTCCTAATGTTCTCACCTTGACTTAGTGTTTGTAGATTAAGGAATTATTCTGGTTCTGGAAGTCCCCCTGATTTAACACCTTGATATGCCAACATTTTTTTTTTTTAATTCTTATCTTTATACAAGCCCACTGACCTAGTGGGAATTTAATTGAAGATATAATTGCGCCTATTATGCTCCATGTATTAGGCATATTCTGCCGGGTTTGATGTAACTAATGCTAGGGATTTCCGGACGGCCAGTGGCTGGACAACTGATGGTTTGGCTCTCTGAAGTCTAATATGGTTACTTACATCCTGTGGTTTGTGAATAATACAAGATAATGTAAAAAAAAAAAAAAATAAAAAGATGCAAATAAAAGGAATAAAGGAAATTTGAAATTTTAAAGACTAACTCGGGCAAATGGTTATACAAAGCAATATAGTCCAATTGCACAACTTGTGTTTTTATCTTATTTATAACTATCTTGACTGCCGAGAAGCATCACAGAATATCTGTCGTCTGATAATGACCCACCAGAAAATGCCGATTGAAACAGGGCAAGGCCTCGGTTTTAATAAGTAAAATGTGCAATTCAAACTGTATGTAAAGCCAAAACTTTTTTTTAAGTGTTGCGCCCTTTATCTTAGGTAGGTTGCTAGAGTAGTAGTGTTTTTGTTACAGCCAGTGCAGGTAAATTTAGGCAGGCCTAGCTGTGAGCTAGGCCTGCTTGTTTTGATCTGGGGGCTGGGAGTGGTTTTGAGTGTAGCAGCAGGTGACTGACATGTACTTCATCTCAGGGCAGAGTCAGGGCAGAGGATTGGAGTGGCATGGAGTGTATCTGGGAGCCTTGACCAATCCCCAACTAGGATTGGCAGGCCTCCTATATATATTCATGGTCAGCCTGCTGTGGGAGGAGTTGTCGGGTGGAAGAACTGAGTGATGGAGTGTTAGGCTGTCGTGGCCCTGGAGGTAACCCCCTTTCTGGGGGGTGAACTTGGGCCTGGAGCTTGAGAGCTGGGGGGGAGTCTCTCTTTACACAGTCATCGAGAGGTGTCCTGGAACAGGAGCAGGAGGAAGACAGCGGGGAGCACTGCCGGGCAAGTCATTCAGGAGGGATCCATTCTGGGGTCGGTGAGTGAGAAGCATAGTGAGAAGCTCTGGGAGAGACATGCCAGGATTGGATGTGAAGCCAGAGGGAAAGATTGTGGTGTCGCTGAAGTCAAGTTGCTGCAGCCAGGAGGGTTGGCAGGATTTGCATTGGACTTTCTGGGATCAGTAGTCCACCAGGTTTCAGTTATCACAAATTTCCTTTTTCATCGCTATTGGTTGCTAGAACCAAAGGGGACTGCAGACCTCTGCCAGCAAATGGCTATTATTGAACTGTTGGGACTTATTCAGAGTGAGGTCTAACCATGTGCTAATGGTGACCGGAATCTAGGATTGTGCAGTAGAGAAAGCAAAGTGATCTCAAGTAGTGTGCTGGAGGAGTGTGGAGCTTTAGAGACTGTCAATATTGATTCAACGATCTTTGTTCAAACAAGCAAGATTCATTATCTGGGCATCCCATGACCCTTTCCCCCATGCAAGTTTAATCCCCTAAATAAAATAACAAAAACAGGCCAAAGGACTGTTCATTGACTGGCAAAGTGTGTCTGAAGTGAATGCCTGGCCAAGCAGGGTGATGTGTGGAACTAAAACATACAGTGACCCCACGGGGGCACCGCTACATAAGTTTCGGATAGAGTAAGAACCCCCGTGGATTAAAGTGGAAGTAAACCCCCCTATCGTTTTCAGCCAAGGAAGCTGCCATCTTTGCCTCTGTTTAATCTTCAACTGCCACGGTGCTGCACATGTGATCCGTTATGACACCAGCCATTGGATGGTTTGACTGTTTGGTTGAGAGCACAGCCAATGTGCAGTTAGCATTCCCGGCATGCCTTTTTTTTTTTAAACTGTTAAATCGATGGGTTTACTTCCGCTTTAACTAAAGGCAAATAGGCTGTTCACTTTGCAAGAGAATTTGCACTGTGCAAAGGAATATTCCCCAGAGCTTAGGGCATGTGGTAATATATCCATTTACAAATACTTAATCACATGCAACGAAAATTATTTTGCTTGCCAAGATTGGATGATGGAAGTCAGTAAGCTCTGAGGAAAAGTCCTCTGCAAAGTGCAATTTCCCTTGTAAATTGGACAGTCTTTTAGAAAACCAACCCCCTTGATTATCTACTACATCGAAACATGATAGCATTACGCTAAAGTAGAACAATATCAAACGTGTCTTTCTTTTCCCATGGGACTTTATTATTATACAGGATTTATATATAGTTTGCGCAGTGCTTTACAACATGAGGGCAGACAGTACAGTTACAATACATTTCAATACAGGAGGAATCAGATAGCCGTGATCGTTAGAGCTTACAATCTAGAAGGGAGGGTCAAAATATATAGTAAAACATACAAAGCTTTATTTACAAATTACCATTTAAAACCATAAAAAAATTATCAGCTGGTATATCCTATATTACTACACAGTACATCATGCCTTGGGAATACCCTAAAAACCCTGTTAGGGAATCACAGATCAACAAGGGTAATAAAGAGGAAGTAAACTCCTCTGGTTTGTTTGTACCTATAGGTAAGCCTATACTTAGCCCCCGTACACACGGTCGGAAATTCCGACCACAAAATCTGTTGGATTTTTTCCAAAGGATTTTGTCCGAAACTGGTGTTGCATACACACGGTCGGACAAAGTTGTAGGAAAATCCGATCATTCCGAACGTGGTGACGTTCGTTGCGTACGACGGAACTACGTACAGGCTAGTAGCCAATAGCTTTGGTCTCGTAATTTGATCTAAAAACATAATCCGATCGGACTTTTTCCATAGGAATATCCGATCAGACTTTTTCCATCAGAATACGTGTGTACGGGGCATAAGGCTTACCTATACAGTAGGTACTGTAAATATCTCCTAAACTTTGACCGTTTAGGAGATATTTACTGTATACGCCACCGATTACGGGATCGGCACATCCGAGCTAACGGAACGGCTGCTCGTGAAATTTCTTCAGAGCCCTGTGCTGTGACCCGCGGGTCCCACACGCGTGCATGGGAGTGGCGTCATCGTGGCTTTGGCCACTCACAGTGCCAGAACCCGGGAACCCAAAAGAAACCCCCGGGGAATATGTCAGTCGTCTCAGCGGTGTGTGGGGGCTGTTGGAGGGCTTTGTTCTAAGGTAGGTATTTCATAATGAGCTAGTATACGATGCATACTAGCTCATTATGCTTTTGTCTTACAGGTTTTTTTTTATTTTGTTTTTTGGGGGGGGGGGGGGGTTTACAACCTATTTAAATTATTCACAATATTTCCAGATCCAATGTGCACCCAATGTGTTTCAAGGTAGTTCCTTTCTCTTCTTCTTCGGGGGTATACAGGTTGGTATGGATATACTGGATGTATTAAATGCAGTCAAACCAGCCAAAATAGTGTAATCTTTAAAAACAGTCCACGGTGTGGAGGCGTATCATCATTCCCCACCGACCAGAAGATGGTGAAGAAAATACTGTGTGCCTGGCTCTGTGTGCGCTAAGTAGGGAAACAGAATCATTGAAATCCAGCGGCTCCCACAGGGGTACACTACACTCAAAAAGCATTCAAACACAAAAAGAAAAAAACACAAACACAAGAGACACTAAATGTAATAAAAAAAAAAAAAAAAACTACCATAAATAAACTCAGCAAAAAAAAATGCAAATTAAGAAGAAAAAGAATATAGTATAGCATATAATACCAAATGTACTCAGAAAATGCCTTTGAAAGTTAAAAATGTACTGTTTTGTTTTCTTGGAAATGGATTGAAAAGAAGACATGCTGGGAAAAAACAAATTGCAAATGTATTTGGAAGGAAAAAAAAAATCAAATTTATTTATTAAATGCTTTCCGTGAATAATGAACACCAAAAATTGTGTAATAATTAGGGGAAGGTTCATGAGAGCTCTTTCAAAACGAAGGAAATTAAATATGCAAATTAAAAATTATCAGAGAAGGAGTTATCAGACAAACGAGGGAACAAAGATTTGGGCTCTATAATTCATCATTGTTTAAGACAGGTGCAAGTTCTAAGTCTAAAAAATTTACAATGCCGAGTTAAGCAGATGCTGGCTTTTCCCCTTTGCAGCACTTTTTTTTTATGGTAATTAGCAGAAAAACTGTATTTTACACGAAAATGATCATGTGCTGAGAATCCATAACTATGGTTTTATTGGTAAACAGAAGGAGAAGAAAAATGTGTTCTTAAGGGTACAGGCTACATGTTGGATTCCCAACAATTTGGAGAATCGCAACTAGAAATGAGATAAGTGATATAATCAAAAGTGATTTATTTGTAAAACAACCAATTTGGCCATCAGGAACTTTTGGCCAAATCAGAAACCATCCATTTCCTTCATTGAGCTTCTCAGGTGAAAATTGCTTGCAGAACTATAGCTAGTATTAGTTAGTCACATTAGGCTGGATCTATTTTATAATGTTGGGAAAGTAACTTTATCAGTTCTCTAGACAATTATGGAAATAGAACAGGATGGTTTCATGAACATCCTGCTAGACACGTTCTTAGATGCTCAACATCTGCCTTAAAACATTCCATCGTGATTGGAAGGATAACTAAAGGCAACACTTTTTTCAGTTTTAGAGTAAAGATGAGGCTCCCGCTGTGTGATGCTTCTCTTCTTCTGACACTAATATAATGGAACCATGCGTCAGAGGGGGGCGGGGTCACCGGGTGGCCCCGTCCTCCGTTAAAAAGAACTGTCAGAAGAAGAGAAGCGTCACACAGCGGGAGCCTCCCATTGCGCGGAGCGGCCCGAGAACAAAGCGGGGAAGAAGAGACGGCGTGGAGGAAGATGCCGGACGAGAACACCGGAGCAAGAAGCAGAGGATCAGAGGAAGAAGAAGATGGGGGAAGAAGAAGGTGGAGGAAGAAACCGAAGGATGAAGGAAAGAAGAAGGAAGAAGATGGAAAAAAGAAGACATTAATAAAGGAATTGTCAAAAACTGTCTCTTGTCATTTTTAACACTTTTGTCACAGTTTTTGGTGAAATGGTAGGGGTACTTTTGTACCCTATTACCATTTCACACAGGGGGGGCCGGGATATGGGGGTCCCCTTGTTAAAGGGGGCTTCCAGATTCCGATAAGCCCCCCGCCAGCAGACCTCCACAACCATCGGCCAGGGTTGTGGGGATGAGGCCCTTGTCCTCATCAACATGGGGACAAGGTGCTTTGGGGGGGACCCCAAAGCACCCTCCCAATGTTGAGGGCATGTGGCTGGTATGGTTCAGGAGGGGGGGCACTCTTTCGTCCCCCCCTCTTTTCCTGCGGCCTGCCAGGTTGCGTGCTCGGATAAGGGCCTGGTTTGGATTTTGAGGGGGGCCCCCACGCCATTTTTTTTTCTTAATTTTTTTTTCTTAATGCCAACATGACCTGTGTGCAAATAGCCTTAAAAAAACCATAGAAGTGAACCAGCGTAAAAAAAAAGGAAAGTTGAGAGGTGCGCCCGTTCAACTTATGCAAATGAATTTACGTAGCTTGACGTTTACTAAGATTTTGCCGGCGCAGTTAACCAGAGCACTTTAACACACGCAAATGCGCTTATGCATGATCAGTGCAATAATTGACCTCACGCAGTTCTAAGTGTACTTGCCGGCGCAGCAGGCTTGTTCAGGGAAAGTTACTTTCTCATTCTATTTTGGGCATATTTGTTACTTGGATATCTATATCTATACTTCCTCACATCATCCCCATAATATTGTCACTTCCAGCTTCTTTTAATCCTAAGTTGAAGATGCTGTGCGCCATGTCTATAGTGGCGCACTGATCGCCGCTTCTCGCACGCCGGCAAGATAATAGTAAATGGGAAATAGCGCTGTGTTACAGGCGCAAATGTTTTGTAAATACGAAAACGGCCGTGCGCCGCAACTCATGGCCTAAAACCGTTTGTAAATCAGCCACACAGTTGTATCTTTGATCTTAAATACTACGGGATAATGGTGTTGTGCTAACTTGCCCAAAATAAAAAAAAAAGCATAATAATATTATCCTTGATATCACTAGAAAAAAGAAGCCTTTGAAAATTCGTTTGCAATAACTCCATCAGTATCACCAGCAAAGCAGTTTCATTATTATCCCATTAAAGAAGAAGAGAATTGTGCGCTGCATTTCGAGATTTCATAATTTGCCACGTCACGAATGTTAATTCTCTATTACGAACACTAGTTTACAAGACCGACCACTTCTGGCTCGTCCTTGCTTCCGAGCATGTGTGTTTGTACTTTGGACTTTTGTCCGACGGACTTGTGTACACATGCTCGGAAAATCCGACAACAGACATTTGTCCGTGGAAAATTTATAAACATGCTATCCAACATTTGTCCACGGAACGTTGGCCAACAATTTTCTGATGGAGTGTACAAACGGTCCTATTTACTGCCAACAGCCTGTCATCACACATTTCCCGTCGGAAAATCCAATCGTGTGTATCAGGCTTAACTGGTAACAAAGTAAAAAAAAATATATTTGCCCTTAGGTCTTGCTTTTGTGCATTGCCTTCCTAGTCCAACCCACTGAAGCCCATCTTGCTATTTTATATGGACAATTTTGAAATGAAAGTTTAAACTAAATTGCAAAAGTTCAATAAGTTTTGAATAGACCCTATTACAATCTAAACTGAATTTTTGAATCAACATGGCTTAATAAATATTTTTCATGGACTTACTAGCTGCTATCAATCTAAAACAAATACTGCTTTGAGTTGGGGATATTTTTGCTGAAATGATTGGGGATTTAAACAAGACATCGAACCCGGTATTTAAAAAGAATATAAAGGGTAATTTCATCCTCTTATTCTTTTAGCCTTCCGTCTAGGGTGCTGAATAAAATAATCAGCTTAAATATATGTACACTAATGACATGTTTGTTATGAATATAGCCCACAAGTCCTTCATCAATGTGACAGAGAAGAACAATCTTGTTAATTTCCCCACTCGGAGATGACTGTTTATGGTGCCTTGCTCCGCAGAATAAGGATAAATTATAGAACATTTGCAGGAAAAAAAGAAAGATTTGCTTTCCTTACAAACTAAACAGATGCATATTTTAACACTAAACATTGTTTTTGTCTTACAGAGAGAAGGCTGACAGATTTCAATGTACATGGGAAGTATTGGTGAAGTATGGTAGGAGCATGTAGAGGGGAACGGAGTTAAAGAGACTGATTAACATAGAGTCTGGTATGCATTTTCTGTTGTGAATGTAATATACAGTATATATATATATATATATATATATATATATATATATATATATATATATATATATATATATATATATATATACAGTATATATACATATTTATATGTACACATTTTCAGGACTTATTAGTACAAGGTACATGGTCTAGACCAAAAGTAATGCAAAAGTGAGCATAGCCTTTTTATTAACCGATTGACGACCGTATGTTTTATATATATATATGGTGGCAATGCGTCTGTCTTGTGATGGATCGCTTATCTAGTACATGATTCTGCACTTCGAGGTCTTGGGGCGCATGTGCATGCCCCCGACAGCCCACTCACATTGTGATTAGACACAAAGGGGGCTAATTGGTGGGTACAGTAGACTAGATGTCTGCCAGCACTTACCAATGTTTCGGTACAGAGGCAGAATGGCGGTCTGCCTATGTAAGCAAGGTAGGTCGCCATTCTTTAAGGAGAGAAGACATGGGTCCTGTGTCTCTGCTAAGCAGGGGCACCGATCCATGCCTTCTCGTAGTACAAGCACCTCCCCCACAGTAGTAAAGCACTAGTCAGGCACACATTTAACCCTTTGATCACCCCTGATGTTAACCCCTTCCCTGCCAGTGTTATCAGTACAGTGACAGTGTATATTTTTTAGCACTGATCACTGTATTGGTGTCACTGGCCCCGAAAAAGTGTCAAAACGGTCAGATTACAACATTGACAAGAGCAGGGCTGGCCCAAGAAATTGTGCTGCCTGGGTCCAAAAATGAAATGCTGCCCCCCCCCCCCAAAAACGCGCTGCAAACCGATGACACACAAAACAGCTGGAAAAAAAATCCTCTTGGGCGTCAATTTGCCACCCCTCAGAGGCGGCTCTAGGCTTTGTAAGGCCTTAGGCATAACATAGACATAAGGCCCCACTCACGCTCACAATGGTAAAAATAATTCAAGCAATAAAAATTAACTGTATAGA